>WOGO01000371.1:0-24671 GCA_015342085.1 Leptinotarsa defecta | reverse complement strand
AATTGTTACTTCATGATTTCCGATCGATTTCTGTTACTAAATTTTGTGCAGAGTATATGAAAAATTGAATTATATGTAACAAAGCAGTAAAAGCAGCCAACTCAATAAATTTTTTCCATCGAACAAACAGTTTTTTCAAGCGATTATTTCTCAATGGTTATGTTCCACCATTGACATTTCATAATTTCCTAGACAATTCCGTTGTTTAATTTCGTGCCGAGCATATGAAAAACTGAATATTATGTGGAAAAAATTATTGGAATTCAATAATTTTTATCACCCTGTAAACCTATTTTGCAAGCGATTTCTTCTGAGTGGTTGCTTTTATCAATTGTTATTCCATGATTTTCTATCGATATCTGATACTAAATTTTGTGCAGAGTATATTAAAAATGAATTATATACGGAAAAAATTAGTCAACTTCATTATTTTTTTCCACCCTGTGAACTAATTTTGCAACCGATTATTTCAGATCAATTACTTTCTACCATTGTTAATTCATGATTCTCTATACATTTCCGTTACAAAATTTTGTGCGGAGTATACGAAAAAGTGAATTATATAGAAAAAAAATTTAGTAGACTTCATTATTTTTTCCACCCTGTAAACGTATTTTGCAAGCGAGTTTTTCAGAGTGGTTGCTTTCATCAATTGTTATTCCATGATTTTCTATCGATATCTGATACTAAATTTTGTGCAGAGTATATGAAAAATGAATTATATACGGAAAAAATTAGTCAACTTTGTTATTTTTTTCCACCCTGTGAACCAATTTTGCAAGCGATTATTTCAGACTAATTACTGTCTACTATTGTTAATTCATGATTCTCTATACATTTCCGTTACGAAATTTCGTGCGGAGTATAGAAAATACTGAATTATATACGAAAAAAGTTAATCAACTTCATTATTTTTTTCCACCCTGTGAACCAATTTTGCAAGCGATTATTTCGCAGTGGTTGCTTTCTTCAATTGTTACTTCATGATTTTCTGTCGATTTCCGTCACTAAATTTTGTGCAGAGTATATAAAAAATTGAATTATATGTAAGAAAGCAGTCAACTCAATTAATTTCATTCACCTTGTAAACCTATTTTCCAAGCGATTATTTCAGAGTGGTTGCTTTCTACTATTGTTATTTCATGATTCTCAGTATATTTTCGTTGCTAAATTTTGTGCAGATTATACATAAACTGAATTATATACTGAAGAAATCAGTCAACACGGTAAACATTATCAGTGATAATCATTTCTCCTTCTAAGTGTTTATTTGGACGAGTCTACATATATTCAATCTCTAGTTTACAAAATGATTATCATTTGATATCATTTAGGAAAGTGAAGTTTCACCCTCTGCTGTATCTGTGAAGTTTCTGCAAGTTTATTCATGACATTATGACATAAATATATCAATTATAACTTTTACTCCGTACGCTACTGAACGTTCGGAAGTATTCGGAAATTTTGGCAGCTAACTTTAGCAGCCAGTTTCACACTGCTTCCGTTATGCAATAGGAAGAGACTGGTCTACTGTGCCGAAGGAAAGCAAAAGCCATAAAAAAAGAAAGAAGAAGAAGATCACAGAAGAAAAAATTTGTGATGTTATTTTTGTTTAACATGTGAATTGGTAAAATTTCTTTGGATTCAATTTGAGTAACCTACCAACTTTGCAGTTATTAATAATTCAGTAGGTATTTATATCTCCAAATTTTATTCCTTTCGTGTATTTGATGGTACGTTGTAGTAATTATAAAGTTGATTCCATTAGTGAAATAGTTTGTTTATTACTCTGAAATATAATTCATAAATTAGCAACTTATTTAATTATAATTAGATCATATCCATTCTGTGTTCATACTATCTACCTATTATTAAATCATAGAACAGATCCATTATGTGTTTATACTATCTACCTATTACTAAATCTATGACATCTTGTAGGCTAGTAGAGATATACATTTGAGTAAACTTTTGTCCTGGCTTCTTCGACATGGAGCTGTGAAAGAAGGACTACCTATCCGTACAGACGGCTATATGAATATAGAGGACTTGCTCAATCATAAAACAATAAGAGACAAGTTTTCTCTAGAGGATATAAAGAGAGTAGTTGAAGTTGATAATAAGCACAGGTTTAGTCTTCGTTATGAGAAGGATATACAAATATGTGCTAATCAAGGACATACAATAAATGTGAGTGTTATGTGAAAGTAGTTGTTTCAAGTGGGATTTTTTCCAGTTTGTGTCTGAAAGTTACTCCTTTGCATTAACTATACATTTTTGTATAGAGTTTATTTTGAAATTAATTGCATTCTCCCTTTCTTTCCAATATTCCCACATTATTTTGTGTAAAGATAGAAGTATTATAGGAAGCCAAAACCTTTCCGTCACAAAAATTAATTTCTCCTAATACTATACCCCTTTCAATTTAAACCTTATTTTGTTGTTGTGTAGAAAAAGTGTTTTCAGTAAATTCATTTTCTGTTAATTCTACAAAATCATGCATTAGAAATGTCAGAAATGTATTCTGAGGGCATTTTAGATATCGTAACATTTTTTAGGTTGTGACAAATCTAGAGTTGTCTCCAATTTTGGGAACAGAAGATATTCAGCTAATTCATGGAACATATTTAATAAATTGGGGTAATATCAAGAATGAAGGCATTAGCCGCATGAAAAGGAATCACATACATTTTTCCAAGGGTCTTCCAGGAGACAGAAATATTGTTAGTGGTATAAGGAGCGATGCAGAAATATTTATATACATAAATCTGAAGTTGGCTATATCTGACAATATTTTATTTTACTTGTCAGTCAACGGTGTTATTTTAAGTCCTGGAAATGATAAGGGAATTATCGAACCAAAGTATTTTTTGAAAGTTTGCAATCAGTTTGGTCAAATTTTGTGATTTCATACCTTGTGTTTGAGTAGGATAGGAACTGTTGAAACGTAAGTAATTGAAATTCCTACTACTATATTAACATTTAATTTTTTTTTTCAATAAGTTGTTTCTGTTGTAATCTTACACCCTCCAAAAATAATAGAGAGTAAAAAATGTTTACTACATGTGCCCGATTATAAATCTAACTAGACTAGAAATTAAATTAATAAATATCTATTGAGAACTTGTGAACTTCGGTTTAGCATTCCCAAATGTCGATTTAATTAACATTTATGAAATATGATGTTCAACTCACCGATTATGAAAATGAGTTTCTTAGTTGGAAGTTTGAATGCACAGAAGGAGTAACATGATACTGTTAGATGGAAAAACGAAGTACCACATCCCTCATCAATCATATAAGAAATGGCTTTCACATAACATTCTTTGCTACAAAAAATGCCAATGTTGTAACATGAATTATTTTTTTTTTCAAGGAAACTTTATATCTTTACAGGTAGTTGCTTCCAATAATTTCTAATGCCACACAATATGTGATAGATGATTATTGGTAAATGAAATTAAAATTATAATGAATATATTATTGAAGATAGTGATGAACTGAATATACATAACATATAAATCATATACATACAGTGTGTGCATTTTCAAAGCACAACACCCTGTTGGATACCCCATTCGATTTGGACATATTTGGAACATCTAGATTCCAAGTTTCAGCCCAATATCTCATAAAGGGTGTTAGTTATATAATGATTTTTTAACTGACCCTGTATGAAAGTCTATGAACTTTACAGAAAAGGTGAAGTTACCATTGAATGAAATAATACTTCGCATACTCGGCTACGGTAAATACATAGGTTGTAATCTTTTCATGAAGTTATCTCTAGTTTAATTAAAATTAACAAATCAAAAGATGAAAAAAATAACCAACAACAAAAATAAATTAAATAATAAATGGAACAGTATCCTCCTACAAGCTCTATACATTTTTAATAACGTCGTCTCAAATTCTGGCGGATCCACCACAATTGGCCTGGTGTTATTTTACCACACTTTTGCCTTATCCTCTCCTTCAATTCGTTCAAATTTCATGGTCTATTTCTATAAACACTTTCTTTCAAATATCCCCAAAGAAAAATCTAATGGAGTCAGGTCTGGTGATCGAGGGGCCAAAAAACATAAGGGTTGGTCCTTCCAATCCATCTTCCGAATTTGTCATCAAGATATTGCCGCACAGTAATCACATTCTGAATGGAGGCACCGTCTAGCTGACATATAATATTTCTGCGTTCTTCAATGCTTAGTTCTTCCATGAAATCCAAGAATTTCATTGTTAAAAAATTATAAAATTCTGCACCGTTTAGTGTGTTTTCAAGAAACACTGGACCTATTTACGGTTTTTGAATATTCCTACCCAGACATTGATTTTTGGGAATATTGTCTTTCTGAATTCATGATTCAGTGTGGATTCTCCCTTGCCCAGTACCTGGAATTCTGAGTGGACACTGTATCGTTAGTGGTAAATGTTGCCTCATCAAATATTCACCTTGGCAGCATAAACAGAATTCCAACCTTTGTTCCTCATTACCTTTTTCTAATATATGCATGATTTTCTGTTCAAAGCAAATACTTTATTTTTTTTCAAACATGTACGTATTTTAGATATAGTAACGTGTATATCTTGTGAAGTCTGCCGCAAGCTATTTTTTAGGTTTTCTTGAACATACTCTAAAATTTGTCCGTCTATCTCTATATTCCCTCTTTGTCTGGGTACATGTGTGTTATTTACTTTCCCGTTTCTATTGAATAACGTATTGATCCTGGAGATGGTTGTATAGTAAATTGGTTGACGATCTGGATGTCTTCTGTTGAATTCTTCCGCGGCCACCCTCGTTGATTGAACGTTATCACCAACTAAAATCGCAATCTCAATTCACTCGACTAAGTTGAGATTTACCATTTTGAAAACTCGCAAAACCCTTTTATAACTCTCTTCACCAAATACTCATGGAAAGCTTTTAAGGATACCCAACTGTCAAAATTATAATAACGAAAAAAGATACAACTTAATTTTGAAGCTTATTGATCAAATCATATGCATACGCCGTATAAAATGAAATCATGAGAATTTTGCTAAAATCTGTCACCGGGTTGAGACAAATGTTTAAAACAAAGTATATAAAGGGGTATTTTTACAATGTTACCGTTTATTATACCAAAAATCAAACGATATGGATAAAATATTTTCAACTTTTGATTTTTGGTTAAACTAGGGACATCTATCTGTATCTGTAACGATGAAAAAACTTCGTATTTGAATATTTCATGTGTTTCTCATTTCAATGGATACTTCACCTTTCTTTTGAAGTGTACAGTTTGTTATACAGGGTCAGTCAAAAAATCATGAATACGGGAATTTGTCATCATATAACTAACGCACTGTATGAGAAATTGGACTGAATCTTAGTATATAGGGGTTTGAAATATGCCCGAATCGAATGGGCTATCCACTTTTCCAATAAAAAATGCATAATGGCCCTTCTCGAAATTTCGACTCATTGAGCAGGTCATAATAGTCCTTGAAAATGAGAAATCCATATCTATCAACATCTTTGAAAAGAGCTCGTCAAGTACAATTGTTTGAAATTTTTATTTTTCAATATTTTCAATAACAGGGTGTTGCGGTTTGAAATCGCACACACTGTATAAAACTTAATTGAAGAGAACTTCAAGGGAATTTCTCTGATACCGAACAGATATAATATAACCATAGTAAGAGGATATACAAATGCTAATTTCACATGACCTTTAATTGAAAAAATATAAAATGGTACTATTTGCAAGCTTAAGTCACATAACATAAGTTATAAAACACAAACCATTTTAGCATTGTATTATATATCAAGTTTACATTTAACACAAAAATTATTAAAAAAGACCAAATGATGTGTTAAATCAATCTCCATATGATGTACACTGACTACAATAATGTCGACGGTGATAAGTAATGTCACTGAATACATTCATTTCAAAAAGGAGAGAACAAGGTGGTTTTCTTGACAACTGAATTTTTTTTTGTTTTGATTGGCATGTTACCTTTGAAAAAACTTTTAAATTTCTTACCTTTCTCGAAGATAGAATGAACGATTACATTATATAACTCTGTGTTTGTATTAAGCATATGGATATTTCAGACACCTCCAACTTTGCTCGAGAGTAATTTGTATGATAACTCTATACTTGTTTCTGACTATAATCTGACATAACTGGTAGGGAGTCATCATTATAGAAAAGCTAATTTTTCTATTTGGGCGACTAATGATTAACTCTTTGGATTCAATAGATGAAGTCTTTTCTTGATTATCAAGGAAGAGCATTTTCATCTCATCTATTGTTTTGGTAAAAACTTTTTTTATACAAATGCATAGTGCTGTTTCATTAGTTCGGACTTCCATTGTGGATATTAACAATCAAAACGACGTGAAGTAACTTGGCTTGATATCTTTTAATTTTTATTTATTTTTAATTGTTCAATTTTCAAATGTTGCTTGTATTCCACTTTATTGTAATTTCATTTCGGGGTTTTTTTTTGCTTAATATAATTGTTATTTGCAATCATTCATTTCAATTTTATAGATTGTTTTGGGTATTCCAAATAATTTTATATAACATTAGACAATGGAAGTCCAAACTAATGAAATTCACCATGAAACATTGTTAGCCACCTTCAAACAAATGCACACCGCTACATAATCAAAATGAATACAAAACATTGTGAATGAAATATTAACCATACAGTATCATGAATAACCAACATTTTTGCCTTGCTTTGATCAAATTCACATTTTCTTCTGGGCCTGCTAAGTTTGTGGTTTCATGGTCCCATCACTCAGTCATAACAGGTGAAGTGTAATTTTTTTTATGTAGTGCTATCTGATTCAATTCTATAATGAAAGTTTGGAGTACAAACTGAATAGAAGAAAGGGTTTTTTGTGTAATTCAATTAATATAAAATTCATATAAAAGTATTTGGTTCAAAAGTACTTTTTCTTTTGTTTAATTCAATGTTTATATGAAAGTAGTTGTTTTGAGAGGGCTTTTTCCCAGGTGGAGAAGTAAGAAGCCAAAATTTTTATTTCTAAAAAATAAACGCATTTTGATTTAAATAGGTTTCCTCTCATTCTTCCATGTTTTTTTTTAACTTATATTTTCGCTAATATGCTAGAACGGTGCAAAAGAGAGTGAGAGAAAGAGAGAGAAATACCAAATGAATATACATGGAAGTTATTATAAAAAATAAGTTTTTAACATCATATTTACACTGGTTGATATATTTAAACAAAAATTTCAAATTTTTCAATTTTTTGTTTGGTGATATTTTTTAATGAATTTGGTAAATAACTGTAAATTGAAGTTTCTCTATAGCATATAAAATTCCTAAAGGTATTAAGAAGTTTTTTTATTTAAAGACTTTCAATCAATTTTTTGTTTCAGGAAAAGTTGAGATATCTATAAACATGCAAGGATCCACAAAAAAGAAATATTATTGTGATCTATGTAAAATAAATTTACATAACGAAGCCACTATGATGCAACATCTCTCTGGACAGAAACATTTAAAATTATACCATGGGAAGGAGGAGCAAATGAGGATTGCAAGAAAATGTGGAATTTTTGTGACAGGTAAAATAGGGTTTCAGGTGAACTTTTTAGATTGTTGATATTTCAGTTACATTGAAAATCAACATAAGTCAATTGTAAAAATTCCATTATGAATGAATTGAAAATCAAATAAGGTTAAAGCAATATTAATCATTTAGTGAACATTAAAGTGAAGCAGTTGATGATTTCTAAATGGTTTTTAGAAACCACGGTCCAAAATGTAAAGCAGAAAAAAGTACATGAATAATGTATGACAAAAATTCAGTTGATCCGAATAACTGAAATATAAACATAATTAGTGAATTTTAAACATACTTAGGTTATGTTTCTTGTTTTGAGTTATTTAATTGCAAACTTGTGAGAGTATTGTTTTTAGTCACGGGGAGAGAAGAACCCTCAACATTATATAAAAACAGCTGACAGGACTTTTTTTTTTATCATTTGAAGTCAAAATTGTTGAAGGATATCTTTCATGATTTTTTTTTTCAATACGAAAAATTTTGCATAAGAGTAACTGTCGGCTTTCTACCAAAACTCTTCTCCCTTAACTTGGTCATTAAATCAGTGAGAAAACTGAGTACTCCTGGAAAACAATTTTTTAAACTAAAATGGTATCATTTGGAAATGTCACCATTCAACCCCTTGAATTGACAGCTATCTTCTCATCTTTTTTGATAGAATTGGAGGTTGTGTAATACTTCATTTGAAAGGTATTTCTAGGGTTGATGTAGTTATTTTTTTTTTAATTTTAAAACTCAAATGTGTTGAGCAATGAAAAGAACACTTGATGATTAAAATTCGTACACTTGTTCAAAATGCTTCAGTAAAAAAATACACATAGAATATTGAAGTTGATGCGGTACTCAATCTTTTTTCACAATTCTACCAATTTCTCAACATTAACTGTCAAGAAATTTCTAACAGTTTTTCAACAGTTAACGAAAAAAGGTCTCAATTTAAAAAAATGATTGTGATAAAATAATAACCAAGTTACATTGTTTCAGGATATCCACCATATATTTGCCAGGAAATAATTCTAAAGTACTTTTTCAGTTATGGTAAAGTGATTTTTACATATTTTGGAAATTCTTTCTTGCTTGTTGACTATGCAGAACCTTCTGATGCTCTGACAGTTCTGAGGGGAAATCATTATCTTGGCGGCAGAAAACTTACTGTCCAGTATAGAGAATTGAGAACGCAACGTAAGTTACAAGATATAATCGAAAATTTTAGCCAATAACAAAGGTTCACAAAACCGCGTTCACAAACGTGTTTTGCTATACAATCACTTTCTGAAGCAGGGTTGGATTTACCACTTTTAGATTGAAAACATGTCTATGGTCTGATCAGATAATTAATTCTAATCTGGTTCTAACTACCTGAAAATAGCAGATACTATCATTTCGTAATTAACTAGTAACAGCAGTTGATTTTAGGTAAAAAAAGGTGAAAAACAAGTCAATTGATCAATAAATATTGCATGGGGCGACAAAGCATGATTATCTGGTAATAACATATTAAGTAACGGGGAGCTATTCAATTCAATTCATTAGATACTGGTTTTGTACTGATTGGTTTCTATACTTTCCAGAAGGTCAAGTTTCAAACCTTCTGGAAATCAAGAATTTTGAATTTATGATCGAATTCATGTTCCTCTATGAGAAGGTATGTAGCATTCGTTAAATTTGTTTTTCCATTATGGAAACTGTTTCTATGTTCTTGTTCGCATGCGTCAAATGTCCTTCTAATGTGATCTATGTAAAAAGTAATCAATCAAATCCTGCTTGAGAACGCTATTATATAGCAAAGCAGGTGTTGCTATTTTGTAAAGCTTTTATAGTGAAATACAAATGAATCTCATTAGTAAAAATTGAAATATATTTTCAATGTTTAAATTGAAAGGGATATATTTTCAGGAGAATTAAAAAGTTGAATTTTTGTACTGTCTACACATGTGTTGAGAGTTTATTTTGGATTTATGTTTCCTTTCTTTAGAAAGATTCCCGCATTTTTTGTATGAAGATGGAGAAGCACAAAGCCAAAACCTTTTTTTCTCAATTTTTATTGTATATTTATTTATTATTTTCATTTTCGTGAATCTCACTATTCAATTATATCCATAACTAATTCGGATCCCTCAATTTCAGTAATAATTTTATATAATTTAAGATAGAAATAAAATATTCAGTCTCTACCAATTTCAATATCAGAAAACAGATTCAACAGAGGGAGAAAGAATTCATTTCTATTTGGTCATTTAGTAAATTTTTCAAATTCCCTAATCTAATAATTTGTAAGCATTGAAAAAAGTTGAGTTTCAAACCTTTCTCTTCCAAATGTCAAATGTAATAAATTATAATCATGATTGCAGTCATGCTTTTCTGCAAATGTGAAATTAGTCTTCAAATTCAAGAAATCACTCGATATTTTTGCTCTTTAGGAAAATATTTTGCTGGTTTGGCCAATATTAAGTTTCATGCAAGAATCACAAGTCAGTTTTTATGCTCCTGGTTTATCCGACCCTGAAAGTTTTGCCTTATTGTTTTTAATAAATTTACTTAAATTATTATTTGTTCTGCAAGCTACGTCCAATTCTTTCTTTTTCAAAATACGAGGGGTGTTATTGGTGGGTTCACCAAAGTATGTTAATGTCCTGTGACGTTGATTATCGTTTATTGAAGTAGGATAGATCTGGCAAATGACTTGTTTTCTTAGTTTTTTGAAAGAATGGATCCAATAATATCTACCTTGTAACCATTGTTAGCAATTTGTTTGATAAAACTCAATTCTCCCCGAAAATTAATTTCAGACAGTGGGATATTCTTTAGACAGTATAAACAAATTTTGATTGGTTGTATAAATGAAACGGAAAGCTGTCACACCCCTACGAGTGAGAAATCTCAAAAGTCGAAACTTGTGCGAGCTAACAACTAACTAGGTCTTACCTTTTAACGCGTGATTCAATGAATTCTTGGAAAAGCATTGGATGGTTCAGTAAACTAATTGGTGATTTTCTTTGCAGAACCTTTCAATAAATATTCGCAGATAGAAGATCATGATGATTTCCATAAACAACTAAAGAACATGAAAACGCTCTCTGAACAAGTTACTTCTCTAGCAGAGTATTTGGAGGTAGGGAATAATAGAAAATATCCAGTGTATATGAGAGTGTGTGATGATTTGCAAAATTCCCTACAATATACTTATCCGAGAGTGCAAATTTTTCCATTTGGATCCACGATAACAGGTCTTGACTTCAAAAATAGTGATATTGACCTCTATATAAAAGGTGTGAGGAACAGGGAAAACAATGTACCGTTCCTTTATAAAATCAAACATATTTTGATGCACTCTCAAAGGTTCACTAATTGTATTGTCATAGCTCATGCAAAAATTCCTATTTTGAAGTGCATCCATATAGAATCCAATATTAATTGTGACATTAACATCAAGAATAAGTTAGGAGTGTGCAATAGTGAACTGATCAATTACTATTTGAAATTGGATTTCAAAATTAGAGAGGCGATGGTGATAATAAAGTATTGGGCGAAGATCCATAAGATAACAGGGCAAAATCATTTGTTCACCAATTATTCATTGAGCCTTATGGTGATATTTTTTTTACAACAAAAGCCTCACGAGGTGCCGTCTGTTCGTTTGCTTCAGGAGGATGAAAAATTTGCCAGTTACCAGGATGGATGGAACGGCGGTTTTAAACAAAAGGAATACAATAATTACACTTTACGAAATATATCTCTAGCCGAGCTGTTAGCTGACTTTTTCGAATTTTATTCAAATTTTGACTATAGTACATATATAATTTGTCCTTACTTAGGAGTAAAAATGAAAAAGGAGGCTTTTAAAACCCCGGAACAACTTCCGGAACACTATAACACCTATAAGGACTTTATTAAAGTTGAGGGAAATGTCGCTTTGAAAGTGGAAGTTTCGATTTGCATACAGGATCCATTTGAGCATTCTCGAAATGCAACCCCTGCAGTATCGGAGTCTACTTTGAACATATTCGTTAATTTATGTCGCCAGGGAAAGCAAATATGTAAAGATGGTCCCGTAGGCTTATTATATAAACTTTTGACGGAAAAACCACCGAATATTAAGAGTGAACAGTTATTGAAATGTAACTTTAGCCAGTTCACTGTGCCGATGGGCATCAATGTGAAGTATTTATCCAAAAATATCGATGACAACGTATCCAACAGAAGACAGGTGATTGAAGAGGAATGGTTCGAATCAGCCAATAAATTTTTAGTGACTGTTCTGAAGGAATTCTTGAATTTTGACGTGAAGGAAACTACCAAAGAGGATACGGATATTAAAGCAAAAAGATCTGAGGGCCAAACTGATGTTCATGATAAGGAAAAAATACCAGTGTTCTCTTATAGGTGCTCTGCAAAGTTGGATTTATGGCAGTTACGTAAATCAACTTTGAAGAATCTGAACACCAAAGACATCGTTGGAATAGTCAATAAAGAAAAAGAAGTTACCAAACAGTTATTGATGTTGTATAAAGATTTGGCTCCTACTGAAAAAATATTAGATTTTGAGATCACCATCAAAAAGAAGAGCGTTCCAGTACAACTGCTTATTGATTTAACCAAAATTTGTTCGTATAAGAAGACATTCAAGTCCTTTTGCACATTTTTTGCAGCAAATTTTATTTATTGGTTTGAAACCTATGAAAAGGAGTTGAATGGACTGAGTTAACGAATTTTACTCATTATAAATATACCAAGCAAGTACTTGTAATATATATGTACATATTTGTTGAAACATTGCACAGAGTTTAGACCTCTGACTGTTGTATAATTATAAATGAAACTTTCTCAAAGGTATTTTTTCAACTTTTCCTGTCATATTAGTATAAACTGAATTAATTTACTGGTAAATGTTTGGTATTGTCTTTTAATTTTTGAACTGATATCAATATGTCATTGATATGTTTTAGAGAATAGAGATTGCTAGGAGGGGATGTGACGAAAATCACATAATTTCAAATGAATCTTTTATATAGGGACACTGCTAAAGTAGGTTTTTTTTTTCGAAAAGTAACTGAATAAGAGCTCCATTTTCATTGTTACATGCAATTCTGGACTTTGATTTGACATTTTCAACAGAAATTTTCAGAAATTGTATTGCTTCTAAATTTATAAAAATGCTCTGAGAAAAAGATATTCAGTTTCAGCTCTACTGTCACTTCCAGTTTTTTTAATTTTTTTGAGTTATTTTCACTCTGCTGATTTGAACGAAAGTTGATTCAAACTTTACATTTATAATGAATACTAGACTCTCGCATTTATCAGAAATAAAAAAGTTCAAATCATGTTTCATTCAAATAGGTAGGGCAAAGTTACCAAATAATTTAAATAAGTTTGAAGTGACAGTAGAGGGCTGAACAACATTTTTCTGAAAGATTTTAAAATATTCGAAAAAAATCCGATTTTTTAAAATTCCTTTAGAAATTGTTAAATTTGGTTGAATTTAATGGAGGGATGATAAATTGAAAACTGAAAAAAATTTCCTGAAGCGTTTTAAGAATTTTCACAAGATACTTGATTTTTTATTTATTTTTTTATTGGCAAATTTTATATTAGTAGAGGGCAGGCATTTAATGGCGGGGTTTTGAATTGAAAACTGAATAATTTTAAAAATTGTCAAATTTGACAATATTAATAGGGTTATCCAGTAATTTTTCAAGCTAAGAGTAACTAAAGTAGCATTTCAATTATATCTATTGATAAAAAGTTCCTACATGTTACAGACTATGGTAGTAATTACGTTTATTTAACATGTTCTACTCAGTTTTCACAAGTGGAAAAATGTGGTGAATTTATTTCTGAACTTATCGTTGCCCATTTATATCTAAACCAGAATCTGGTTTTTTCAGTCCCTATTGTTTTGTATCAATTCTAAAATACTTTGAGAAAATTCTTAACTGAGATTACTTTTGCTCCATCTACAAGGTTAATTTGTTTTCCTGTAGATATGTTATAGTATTTACATTGAAAATTGAAGAATCAATCAATTCAAGCTAGGCGAATGAACTGTCCAGTATGATCTCAGTTTTTTGTTCAATATATGGTATTGTTTGTACTTGTGGATACTTGAAAATTTCAATAAATTCTCAAAATTATTTGCCTTTATATATATATTTTTTATTTTTACACCAATAAATTATTTTTATAATAATGCAATATTTATTGAGATATGATTGTTAAAAATTAAAATGATCACTTTTGGGTACTTCATTGTCTGAAAAAATATATCTTATTGATTGGCAAAACATAGGTTATATAGAAAATGTATATACATACACACACATACATATAAATCATTATTGTCGATATCAAACGAAGATTAGCAAGTCAGACACAATAAAGTACAAGAATAAACATTCAGTAATCGTTTCAAGAGTTTTGCCCATTTTTACTTGAAACTGTAGTATCTCGATGAATACTTATTCAATTCGATTGTAATAAGCGTCATTTGAATCAATGCACTTTGGCGCCAACATAACACAAGTTGATTTATTCCATCAGCATAAAAAGTGTGTGCTCGAGATTCGATGAAATCGACGAAGGCCCTTTTTGCCTGATCCTTATTGGCGAAGTTTCTACTGGTGAGAAAGTTATCAAAATACTTGGAAAGATGGTAGTTGGTTGGCGAGAGGTCTGTTGAGTATAGGGGTTGAGGTAGAACTTCGACGCTCAATTCGTTTAATTTTCGGATATTTTTTGTGAAACGTGCAGACGGGCGTTGCCGTCGAGCAGGATCGGACCTCTTTTGTTGTCCAGTGGCGGTTGCTGTAGATGTTGTACATTTCGTCGATTTCCTTACAATAGGACTGGTGTGATGGTTTGGCCCAGTTGCAAAAAGTTATAGTGAATAACACCAGCCGCTGACTACCATACAGTAACCATGGTCTTTTTTTTGCTGGGTTTTCGCAGCAGTGAGCCACCCAGGATGGCCTGGGTGGCTCATCGCTGTCCAACCACTGACCTGAAGGTTTCCTGTTGTCGTTGAGGGTCCACTTTTCATCACACGAGACGATCCAATTCAAAAAAGATCATTTTGGTTGCGCAAAAGCAAAGAAGAACAGATCCCTAAACGTAACAATTTTTGTCGATCGTTCAAATTGTAGGGCACCCACTTTTCGAGCTCTTTGACCTTTCCAATACGTTTTAAACCATCAAAAATCGCATGCATCCCACGCACGTCAGTCTCCACCAGGGTCTCAAAATATCTTCAGTGCTCTTAACGAGCCGACCTTAAGTCTACAAGGAAGATGTGTAACATCTTCCAAGTTGAAGATAAAATATAAACTATGATGAAAAAGCTTGCACTCTGGACTAATCGTAAAATTAACTGGTAGCGTTTTTGGAATCCTCTGGTGGGAAAATGTTGCAAATGCAAGTAGAAGACGAAATGATGGAACATCTTACAGTTCAAAGTCTTCTTTCCGGGATTATTTGCCAGAACTCAACAGAAATAAAACTTTGATAGTAGACCCTTTCAACACAAATGTAATCGGGTTGACAAACGGTACAGGAAAATGAGTTGATAGAAATATCATGTGATTCAGTTTTGAAACGTAATTTCAAGAAATCTTCCTCAAAAAAGTTCATGGAGAAATATTAGAAGCACTGAAACATTTACACACACCTCTATGAAAAGGCATCCTCTCTTGTATATATCAAAAACAAATACATAAACAGATTATAATAGGAATCCGATTTGAAATGACAACTAAGTAATAACATCAACCGAAATATTACTAATTTAGTTGCAAACTTCACAATGAAAACGTTTTTTTGCAGTAGGGGAGGGAGGGGGAAGGGCGCACTGGGTAATGGCGCCCACCTCTGTAATTATGTTAAAATGGAAAGTAGTAACTGTAGTAACACATCACGTTGCGTGAAGCGCGAGGAGAGGAGGCCTCTAACAAACAGAGTTGCAAACAGACAGCCAGATCGCGTCGTAGAACAGTGCGTTTTTTCATTTGCGGTCGCGCTGATCTAATTTTTGTCCCGGAGTTTTTTGTCGGTAAGTCCAAAACTTATGCTTATTCAATTATCACTTTTACTATTCTGACAATAAAACTATTCTATTTTATGATAATGCAATCAATTTTCAACAATTTTGTATGTTTTTTTTTATTTTAAATTTATTATTGAAAAAACGTTTGAGGTTATAGCGCTCATCTGAGCGCGATTACCCCTTAGTGATTTATAATTTTATTGTTGTAGATATGCCAAGAAATCGTCAGCACAGGACCACCGCTAAAGCGGCTTGGACTGCTAAAACTACAATTGAATTCAAGCCACGGGAATTGAACCAGAATGTTTTCACTGATCAAGATTTTTTGGCAGCGTCGCTGATGGCACCAGAATCGGAACAAATCGCTGAAAACCTAGATCCAAATGTTCAGAATTTTGAAGATGCGCATTCTGATGGTTTGGTTATAATTCCTGGACATACATCTCCTTTGGCAGGTCCATCAAATAAGGATCAATGCTCTGGATCTGTTTTGACAGTTGCTTGTAACCAGATAGACCACTTCGGGGCTCATCTTTGAGGCTGAAATTTTCGGAACGAAATTTCGCAAACCAACGTCGAAAGTGCACTGTTATTGCCGAATGTCTGATTAATTTTTCGGGCTGTTTTGGCAGCGCTTCGGTTCAATTTGAATTCGTAGAGAATAATTGACAGAAAATCACTCAACGGTATCATATAGTAATGAACTTAGGGGGACAAAAAATTAAAATTAATGAAAGAAATGAACAGCATTAATGTATACAAAATTCTCTGTCAATCATAGTAAAATAATCATTTATAGAGATATGGAGCTACAAAAACAACCTTAATATATAAACATTAAAAAAGTTCAAAAATAAGACCTGAATCAGAAATTGAATTCAAATTCTGCCTTCAAAATATTCTACCAGTCTGTAAAAAGATTTCGAGAGTGAAAGTTCCCTTATACGGTTACAAAAATGCCTTGAATTTCAGGCAGGTAAATGATTTGAACATCTACCGACTCTTAAAAAACACAGAATGTTTTGTTGATGCTATTGTTGGAATGAGCAGAGGTTTGTCGTGAATTTGACGTGTGAAGTAGATATTTTCTGATCTATAGAGCTCTCTTGTTTCGAACATGAGACCGTCTCCAAAATAAAAGGAAAGTAATGTCCATATAGTAGTCCTGAACACGGTGGCATAAATTATTAAATGTACCACGAAGCGTATGTTAAGAAAATCTAACACACATCTTGATATATCATCTAAAATCAAAAACATACAAAATATGACACAAAATGACACTTGAAAAAAATCAATATTGGTGTGTGATATCCCCATGCTTCCTGGGTAAGAAACAATACTACTAAGGCTGTTCTATTAGAACTATTCTAAGTACAATGTAAATCTCATAGGTATTCATGTTACTTTTGTCAATCAAAACAAAATGTGACGGAGAAATAAGGGAAAGCAGAGGTGGTGGAATAAATAGTGTACATAATGGGCGTTTTACCCTATGCGATTTTTATACAATGCAAGTCCAAAAAGATGAGCGCGCCCATGCAATTTCTAGGCGTTTTTCAATTTTTATCACAATATCAACTACTTCTAAATTTCGTACTCCTTCGCCTAGTATAAAAATAAACCAAAATAAGCATCAACATTCCAACCTCTTAGAAACATTAACACACCCGTATTATAAGCTTTACTTCCCAAGCTCGTTTTATTATAAAAATAATGGTAGTATGCCAACACGTGAAAATAGATGAAATAATTATTAGCATAAGATATTGATCTACTTTCAAAATGTTTTAGGAATGAAAGATCTAATTGGGATTTAATTAATCTGACAATTCATGCATTTCAATAGGAATCATTGAATAGCGTTTTTCCACAAAAAAAAACAAACCGAGGGATATTCAATGGACTGAAAAACCGTCTTGACTACATGAACTTTTTAAATAGCTTTATATAACACAAAAACGGAGGAACCGTAGCTGTTCCAAATTATAAGACAAAACACTATTGATAGGGTATCACTCACAGGGTATCCGGTAAATGCAATTCTTGGAATCGCAGTCCACGATTGGTGGCCTGGTTTTCGTGAGACTGCTACGGATAGTGTTCCCAGATCTGAAACAGGTTCTGATATTATACTTGGACCCAATTCTTCTTATCCTTTCCGACAATCATCTGATGTAGGGAAGTACAAGTACTGGTTGTGGCGGCTTCTCTTCCTTGTGAGGCTCTTGCTGTCTTCTAGCCAAAGTCTGTTCCACCATCACTTTGGAGTAACCATTCCTTTGAAGGTCATGCCTAGTTCCTTTTCGAGACCTTCTTTTGTATTACAGAGCCCGAAAGCACGGTCTACTAGAGTCTTGATGACTCCTCTCTCAATCCATTGATGGTGGTTGGATTCCTGTTTCAGATACTGTCCCGTGTGAGTGGGTTTTCAGTATACAGATGTTTCCCATTTAGTGTCTGTCCTCTTCACCAATACGTCTAGGAATGGCAATTCGCTGTGGACTTCCTTCTCCATTTTGAAAGTGATGGAAGGACCTACGTTGTTGATGTACTTCAGGAAGAAATACACCACGAAACATTGTCAACCACCTTCAAACAAATGTGGACCAAAATTGTTTGGAGACTGTGTTATCGAAGAACATAAATCTACCTTTAGGCGGCATTAAGAGGCATGTCAGTTCATTCAGAAAAAAAATTATTTAGTGCAAGTTCGTTGGCTCATTTTTGAGTATAACGACAGGTAAAATCTCAGTAGTACAAACTGAGACAACACAAAACACACAAACACAAAATTGTAAAAACTCAACGTACCATTTGTCTATGAAAAACAAAAGTTAGACTGTATAATAAAAGGTTAAACTGGAACCTCTGGTGCAGAATAAATACAAAAAACGAACATATTTTCCTATCACCAGATATGCAGCGCCAATGGAAACTTCAGGACTTGAAGAAAACTTGGTAGAATTCTGTTGAAGTTCACCTTCAGCCAGAAAGTTAGATGAAAAAAATAATTTTTTTTACTCATTTATAAATGAGTAAAAAACAATTAATTGAACATATAAATATAAATCGACGAAAAAAGTTAAACATTAACGGAGTTTTTTTTACCTTTTTTCGTCGATTTATATGTTCAATTAATTGTTTTTTTACTCATTTTTACTGCCCTGAAGAAGCTTCCCACTAGAAGCGAAAGCTTGGCAAAGTAAAGCAGAATTTTTTGATTTTTAATTTTTTGACTGAGAGACCCCGTTATTCATTACAGAACACATATGCATTGTTCTATAATCAACTTCAGTTCTTCTGCTTTAATAGTTGAACCTAAGGAAAAATTTGCCAGAAGCTGTTTTCAGTTGGAGCGGAACATTTTCATCACGCCCAATATCAATTAGTACTACTATTTTATCCCTTCCAGTTTGAAAAAAATAATCAACTTTCAATTCCATTTCATCTTTGTACAACTTGATAAACGACATTTACAAAAAAAAACATTCTTTAAAGTGTTTGTTTTAATGGCAAGTACAATAGTTTCTTCAGAAAATTATATGCTCTGAGTCCAAAAAAATAAAATGATAGTGCGAACTATTTACAATTAACTGGGTACCTTTCCTCACATAACACTTTTTGGTATGGAGCCTTGCCTGATACTAGACAGTGTCCGACAAGTGCTGTGATAAGAATCGAACCCAGCCTCTTTTGGAAGTTCTCTCTGCTCTAGCATATATTGTTTTCAATGATTTCAGTGTTGTCCCAGTTTTTTCCTTCTGACAACTCAATATTTCTGATTTTTGAGTTTAAAACTGTAGAATACCTATGTGATATTTTTACTAATGTTGAGTTTTCCACCAAATTATCTGAAAGTTGAAGTCAATTTTAATTCGATATCAGAAGAACAAGTGAATTAAGTAATTGCTAACAATTTTTTTTTGTGAAATTGTATTGATGGTGCTTGATTTGAACGTCTCAATAATGTCATTAAAATGCTTTATCATTATTCAAATAACTAGCATTACTATCGTATTTATGTAACACTTCATTGTGAGATTTTCAATAAAGAGATTACAAAACCGCAACACGTGTTTCACTATACAATTGCTTCTTGAATCATGTTCAATACAAATTTGTATTGAAGAAGATGTTGTCTAGAGTGGAACACATATTAGGGTTTGATAAACTATTTACAGAAAATCTCACATTGAAGTGTTACATGAATACATTATCATGGAATATCATAATTTTGGTCAATTCTATCACTAGTTGTTACGTTTTCATAATTTTTCTGTTTATCATTATCTTGAAGTACAATTCAATGGCAAAAGGAACTCACTAGCAGCATGACAGGTAAACAACGCTTCCAATGCTTAGAACGGTTTCATAATATCTGGAAGGAAAAAAATTATATCTATAAATTGATTGATGTAGCCGTAGTTACTATGTGATAAGAAATCATCATGAAAAATGAGGAATGGAACTTTCTATATTTTTTACCACGTAACAAAATAAAGTGTTAAATGTTTCATTTCTAAAATTATAACTATGAGAATTATGTACGATTTTAAAAGATTGTCATCAATTTTCTGATATATTTATTCTTTCAGAAGGTTGCACCCATAACTACATTCAGAGACGTTTTCTGGCGCTCATGTATTAAAAACGTATTCGTCTGTGATTCAAATACATAAATTCTTGGGTTGAATGTCGGTGGTTGAAACGATGACGTCACGTCGTCTATGATTTGAAACGTATTCACCATGATTCAAAATTAGTGTGAGGTTGGTTTTGTAACGGAATTTGACATTACGTTACGTCAGTTGGCAGTTTCTGCTTCATTTTATCGTTATAGTTTATAAAATGATGAAAAATTTTCATCAAATACGTTGTAAGGATGTACAAAATAAAGCTGGAAAATTATTACTTGCATAAATCCGATCATAATTGAGTTAGAGAAAATTGAAAAGTTTGTTTTTACTATTGAATTTGACATCTGCCACAAATTGAATCATTCCATTCTGACGAATATTTTTATTAATGACGTAACAACGAATCGTTTTTGTATACACGTTCGAATGCGATTAAACGCCAAAAACACTTCAGTTCATAGGGTAACAACCTTTTCACAGAAGTGCAACTCTTTGAAAACATTTCTTACTCAAAATGTAATTCACACAAACTATGTGATTTATGAAGTTCTTCGGGATCTCTGCATAATAAAAAATCTCGTCGGTTGACAGCTTTTAGACAATTATTTGTGCTATGAGTAGAAAGCAAATTGAGGATAAAAAGAAATGGGAAATGAATTTGAAATCTACAGAATAATAACAAAAACAAATACACACAGTTAACGGTCTGGTGCTATCCCGATACCAATTTGGTGATACAGCTGAAGGCAAATTCACGATAAATACAAATTAATCCTCCTATCCGATTTATCACCTCCTGTGAAATTTCTCAAATATTGAAAAAGTTTATCAGTCACAGAAAGTGATCAAAAAATACAAATTCAAACTCAAATAGTACAAAGAATGTTCATGAAGTAAACACGCTTTCCGTTTATTTCGTCTCATTTTAAAAATGAGGTTGATTACCAAACTACCAAGTTATGACACATTCTTAAGTGACATTGTTTTGGAGGAAACTGAAGTGTCATGGAATACTGTGTCTGTGGTCTGAGTTTTGTCGGCTTATGAGTTTCATGAAGTCTGTATCAATGTCAATATTTCTATTAAAATAAAATATTCCATTTTCTTTGTCTTCCTGTTTTCGTAGGAATATATTTATAAGTTTTTTCATAAAAAAACCTAGACAGTTATAACAATAAAGTAGGAGATAACCTTTTCTACATCTGAGTTTAGAGTTTATTTTGTAAATATTTTTTTAGCCCAGAAATCAGCTGTTATTTTATGATTGTGGAATACCATTCCCTTAGACTGATATTATATTAATTATTAAGTTTGACATCAGTTTTTAGTACCTGTTTAAGGCGTTTTTATTATTTTTACTTCAATATGTTCAGTTGCTTTTGTTTGAATATTCTTATCGAGGGAACTACGGAAGACACCAAGGTTACACTAGAAACTCTAAATCTGCGTGATGAAGAAAAAAACGATACTTTTTTCCGTCAAGTAAGTACACCTACTTTATTTACATTTGAAACTTATTATTATTTCTGTTGAAAGGATATCCAGCAAGTAAAAAAATTAGAGAATATAACAAAAATCCAAGCCAGCCTGGTTCAAGCGCGAAATGTTGGTCAGTGGACTGTGAATTGCTGTATAAATTGTATTTGTGAAGCCTATGCGGTCCATAAGGAAAAAGGAGCCTCGTGTGTCATTATTAATTCAAAATTGATGGCAAGTTCATCACTGCCAAAAATATTCTGAATTTTAATTTTTTTTTTTGTAGGATCATAAATCAATAAATGAAGCCCGAAAAAATGAAGATATTTCTAAAGTCTTCAACATAATTGTGACATCCAACAATACTAAGGGGGATATAAGCCTATTGAAATCATGTGAGTTGCATTTTATATGTTTATCAGATGATGAGTTACCTATACACAAATTAATAAAGGGTGTATTTAAAGTGTGCTTTTGAAAGTCCATACGAGTCTTTAGGGAAAATTGCTCACATATATTGTTTTCCATCCTTGAGCATCCTTTGAGTCTGCTTGATTCTGTCTAGAAAAGAGTCTGTTTGGAGACCCAAACATTACAATCATTTGTAATAAATAATCAGGAACATCCAATTTTCTTCATGCAACATGCAATTTTACGTCTACGCATTTAAAATTAACTGATTTTCTTCTAGTGATCTTCACTGTGACCAGCATCTCACAATTTACTAGGTATATCAAAAGGTAGTAGAGTTACACCCTAGCCTTTATTATGCATTTGAAAAATGTGAATTCACTTTCAACATAATTCAAATTAAGTGACTCATTTATGTTATAAATACAACATACTTCTTGATCAAATTTTGTTATGTTGGTAATATATAATAGTTGAAAATTCAATTACTGAATTAACTAACCTTTATTTCTTAACACATTTGAGCATGTTTTTTCATTTTACTGCCCAAATGTAAAACGGCTTTTTGTGTTTTTTATAATCTTTTTAGACAATTAGTAATCTATGAAAGGTATTTTACATGTTTTTTATAATCTTTTTAGACAATTAGTAATCTGTAAAAGGTATTTTACATGGTCAACCGATAGAGCTCACTATGAGGACTAGTGGTTTTTGTATTTTTAAAGACCATGTAAGTATTATGGTTTACTGTAGTATGGTGTCAGATTGGTGGTTTCTTTTGTTACAGCACCTTCAGTGCTGTAACAGTGCTGTAGGAAAAAATAATTGAAATCATTCAGAATCACAGTAATTTCCATTATTGACTTATTTATTTTTATTTTTACTAGTATATCAAAGATTTTATCAGGTCACTTCAGGTAGTTAAATTAAGCCTACTATCAATTATCTGATTGGACCCTAGGTTGTAGCTAATGTTTATACAGTATGAAATGGTTTTAAATCAAAGAGAATTTTGTCATTACTGCTTGAGAAAGCTGTTTTATAGCGAAACACATGTCACAGTTTCATTTAGTAAGTTTTGTCTTGTTTTTATATCATTTTATCATCTTCATGTAGCTGAATGACTACTGCCGGTTTTCGAAAAAATGGAAATATCCTTGCAGTAAAACTCAAGCTTATTAATTCAGCTAATATAAGTAAATTTTCTGATTGATTCGGCCGTTACTTGATGAAGATCCATAGTAATTTCAAAAACTACACCTCACGATCGTGAGATGTAGTTTTTGAAATATAAGTAAAGTCAAGTCAGTCAGATTTGTATTTGTTTTCAGCGAAATATCCTCTCCAAAATTTTGTTGTTCATATGTCATAAGTTTTTTCATTTTTCATTGGATAAGATCATTGAATTTGTTCATCCAATTCATTCATATTCATTCATAAATGAATGTCACTCATTGAAACATTGTATAAGGGACAACTAATCTCTGTACATTATACCTTTTTTTTGTTACTGGAGATGAAACTTACCACTATGAGATTTTTATCACGAGAGCGAATATGCAATTTCACCGCCGAAAACCATTTTAATGTGTGGTCGAAAAAAAAAACATATTTAGACAACATTCTCCCATCAATTTTTTATTGAAAAAATGCACAAATTTCTGGTTTATTGAAAGATTCCAATCACATTAATATTCATTTCATTAATTTACTGCAGTACAATTCTGTCAGCAACTCATTAGTCACAATTTAATTACTGGAGAGCAGAGACACTCCAGCAGAATGTCTATTCAGTTTCTTTTCTATTACATAGAAAATAAATTTTCAGAATTGAAAATAAATTTCACTCCTTATGATGTGTTTGCCTTCGAAAAACATCTACCCAGTTATTGAAAAGTCTGATAATGGAGTTTGAAAAGAATCAAAATAAGACTAATCTACTGAAACTTTCTGATATTTTATGATGTCCCAAGTTCAGTTGATCTGACAAATCAACATTCCATGCATAGAAACCCTGGTGTTTAAACTGATTAGTTTTTGTTTTGTCAAAAACTCTCGAAGCGAGAAATGAGATTGAACCAACATCGTTACAACATACTCTTACTTTGAGTTATAGATTTTCCAGAGTAACTCAATTCAAATTTTACATTGTGTGTCATCTAGCGACAACAAAAGATTCATTAATATGTCTTAATAGAATTTTGTCTTCAGTCATTTTCTTGGGATCTTTGGTTTTTTTCTTATGACACTTTCCTCTTTGTATTTTGATTTCAACTGCCTGTTTTAAAACCACTTCATCTTCTGTGTAGTGGTCCTATTGAAGTACCTGTTCTCAAATGACCAACGCAAAAATTACCGTTTGTTTGAAGGTGATTGACAATGTTTCATGATGAATTTCACTAGTTCGGACTTACATTGTTTATTATATAAAATGATTTGAAATCCCTGAAAAAAAAGAAGAATTGGAAATGAATGGCTGAAAATAACAATTATATTAACCAAAATAAACCTGAAATGAATTAAT
>WOGO01000370.1:0-24682 GCA_015342085.1 Leptinotarsa defecta | reverse complement strand
AGATGCCCTTGTAACGATATTACCACGTGAACATTTCATAATATTGGATAAAAATTTATGAAAAAGACTTTCATTAGTGCCAGGAAGTGGATATTAGAGTAAAATGTAGGGAGTTTTAAATAATATAATTGATAGTTTGATCAATAGTTCAATAGATACACGAAAATCTCAAAACTATCGTTCGTTCTATAATGAAATGAATGCACGATTCAGTAGAACGTGGAACCTTGTATTCCAACGAGATTGGAGGTTAACCGAGTTAACTTTCAACTAAGTGCATATTCCAGTAAAGTTGAATTTCATTATGACAAAATTTTCAACTATGTATTTAATGGCGATATGCAATGCATGCCACCTAATTCCAAAATAAATTCACTATCATTTCAAAAATGACATTGATACCTGAAAAATGCCTGAATAAAAATTATCGCTCACTATTCGTTTTACTTGCATTAACTTCGTAACTGATATGGCAGGGTATCAATATTCATGAACATTTTATAACAGGTATTCCATCGATACGGATAATGCCGACTAACTTAATTTCAGTTATCGCACCAATTGTAGATAAAGGTTTCGAACACCAGTTGAAAGTTTAGTAAAGAAGGAACTCTGAAACGAGAACGAAAGTATACATTTTCATTGGAAAGTCACTGAATTTGAAAGAAGTCTTCTCATTGAAATAATTAGTAATTTAAAAAAAAGCTCAACTATACTTCTCCCACACATCACAACACACGTTTCACTAAGTTGGAGTTTTGATGTATGAGGGAGAGTTTTTGTTGGATTTGTTCTACGCCACTAGATGGTCAGTGCAGATGATATTGCCATTATTATATAATGGAAATAAAATGTACACTTTCGAAAATTGAGAAGAATCGTAACATAGTATAGTTGTAATAAAATGAGGTCTTTCTTGCTCATTTGGAAAATAACTATGAATGTGACTGTGAAGTTGATATCATCTGCCCCTACGATGAAGCCATTTGACAGAGGCGAATCAACGAACATCAAAGATAAATGAGGCTACCCAAAGCGGTTAGTCACAAAGCAAAGTTTCGACATCGACTGCTCCACGAGATTTATTTCCTATCCGAGTAATGAAAATAAGTATATGAAACAGTTCAATAAAATCTTCGTGACTAAAACTCATTTTTTATTTCTTCAAAGAGAAAAAAAATAATTCCAATGCATTTCCAGGTATTTCTATTTTATAGATGTGAAATAAATGAAAAAATGAATCAACCGCGTTGTGGGTATTGCTAAGTAAACTCCTGTAACTGATAAGAGCACGGTTAGTAAACAGGATTATGGAGGTTACGTCACAAGCGGCGGATGAATGACAAAAAAATCGAGATAAAGAGGATTGAAAATATACTTTTCGTTTTCTCGAATCAGGTTAACCTGAAACTTCCGAACAGAATGTTTCTGTTAAATAAAATATAGTCAGTAATGTGTTTGTCAGTTCATTAAGCTTTTTTCGTTTGAAAAAACTAATGCAGTTATAATTTTCATGAAAATAATAAAAGAAAATGAACTAGATTTTGGAGTTACGCCAATTTCACATTTTTCGGATACATCTCTTTGAGTTTCCAAGATTCCCTATTGGGAAAATACAGAACTTGTGAAAAACTTAGTATCCTCATTCGAAATAAATTTATTGAAAAAAAATAGTGTGAAACTGTGAAATTGTCGATTTGGATAGTTCATCGGAAAACATTGTTTATTTACATCAGTACTAATTATTCAACACAATTTTGAAAATGATCTAACACAAGAAGAATTTCAATACAAATTATTGATGTACAGTGACGAAGTGGAGAACGGCTTTTATGTGGAATAAACTTCCTGAGAAAGTTTCTCCAAATGGATTTAATCTCCAGCGATTCACAGGCCCCGCTTTAAGAGCGCCTTAAAGATTCTCCTGTAGTGTTTGTGTTTTGTCCTTGAAAAAAACAACCAATTTAAACTTGAAAATAAGTAATAATGAATGTTCCAATTTCTCACGGAGACAGTTGCTGTTCGCCAAGTTATTTTTATCAACGCATGTATTTACAAGTATTTTTGTGTCATTATCACTATGGCAGGCAGTGTTTATTGAATTGAAATTTCCGTGACACATGATCCTCTGACATTTCTTAATGATAAAAATTGAGATTGCGAAGCATTACATAAATATTTCTCAAGAGTATTATATTCAATGCAGTTACATTAGACTACAAGTTTTTGATACTGCGATATACGTTAGGAAATAATATTTGAATAATACATTCGAATATTATTCCGCCAAAGGTCTCATCAATGGTTTAACACCAAACAGTGCTCTTCCGACCTGCCCTATGTCTCATCAGTGGTGCTAGGCTGAACCACAAATGCATTGCTGGACCCAACTGTCCTCCAAGAACAAGTCTATGCAAACATGCCTTATTTTCCTAAAGAACAAGCCCTAGTGAACATGCCATATTTACTTATGCTTCTTCTTTAAGACAGTTGAGTCCACCAATTCATTTGTGGTTTAGTCTAGCACCACTGACAGGCGAGTCGAAACAGCGTTGTCTGGTGTTGAATCATAAATGCGTTGTGTCTAGGATCTATTTTAAAAAATCTAAGGACTTCATATGTTTGCGCATTTCAGGTGATTCTGCAAAGTTGAAAAATATATAATTTTGTAACATATGTAACAGTAGGAATGCAGTGTCCAAGTATAATTTGTCTTCGAAACGGCCCTTCTTGAAAACACCTTTTTAAACTCTCATTTGAACCATTGGTTCTCTAATTGATAGTGGCATTTCGTGTTAGGAATCACACGTTAAAAAGTAATACCTCGTTAGTCCTTAGTTCGCACAAGTTTCGCCTTTTGAGAGTTGTCGTTCGTAGGGGTGCGACAGCTGGTTAACGGAAAAACATATTTTAAACAGATTATATTATATACCTATAGATTAATAAAATTATTAAATACTTAATTTTGACTCGATAAAAAATAGAAGTTTTATGGGAAAATCAAGACTTACTTTCCAAGTATTAGGCGATTTTAGGAGACATTTAATAGTAAAGAATATGAACTTTCAGAATTGGTAGGTATTATTTCAAATCAAACTCATCTACGATCGAGTATTCTGAACTCGCTATTCAATTTTGATTTGAACACGAATTTTACAATTTTGTTTTCATTATGAAAAAATCGAACCATCTAGAAACTGGTCTCTCTTAGAAAGTTGAATTTCTGTTCGGATTAAAACCGTTTTCCCAAGTTCATCCAGTGGTAGATAATAAACCCAACAAAAATATGAATTATTCCAAGAAATATCCAATGAAAGGTATGGATGTGGTTGTCTCAATTATCATTTCATTTCCTGTTCATTCATTTCAGTGAATGTCTTTCACTAGTTGTCGTGACGTATAGACAAACAAATGCCGGTTCAAAGATTAAAACTATCATTCTGGCTTGATCTAATTCCAGCAATTTCCGAATACTATGAAATATCAACACCAACTCAAATCAATGTGGTATTTGTAGAAAATGAGAAGAGAGAACGTGTAAAAATTTAATATTCTACCAAGAAATAAATCTGCTCAAGTCAATTAAAGCACGCATAGTCTTGGGAAAAATATCAAGTTACAAAAGTGGTGCTATTTTAAGAAAATCTTGATCCTATGATGATGATACGTATAAGAATTTAATAATTAAATTTTTTGCAACTGATGTTTCTACCGAACTGAAACCATATTCCTCTTATTATCTTGTTGATCGGTGGTAGATTATGATACCAACATGATATCTGAATTATCATATGAAAGGCATGGATATGGATATCCAAATTATCATTTTATTTCCTGTTTGTTTATTTTAGTGAGTGTTTTTCACTAACTGTCGTGACATACCGACAAGCAAATGCCGGTTAAAATAAATTACAAATTTGTGGGTTTGAAATATTGGAAATCGAAAGTGTCGTTGTTTGCTTGAACTAGTTCCAGTAACTTGTCATCTATCGATCCAAATAATGAAAAATAGCAAAACCAACTCACATCAATACGGTATCCTCAGAAAATCAGAAGCGTGGGACTGGAACAATTGAATATTTCACCAAGAAAAAATCCTGCACAAGTCACTTGAAAAACTCGGTGGAACAAGCACGTTGTATCGTCTTAGGAGAGATAGAACAAAAATATCGCCGTTGTTGATTCGGATGAAGCGGAAGAGAGTTAATCGCTACGTCCAAAATAGAGAGACAGTACACCTCGATACCTACACGCGTTACAAATCCGTATCGAAATACAAATAGAGTGGAGGAGGCTTTAGTTTTAGTGCATATACATAATACGCCTCGGAACACACTGAATCTGAGAAAGCTTCGGCGGGCAAGCTAAGCGTTCAGGCAATAGCGAGGGACTGTCAGCGGTTCGCGAAGTCGAAGCGTCGCGTTTCGGATTCGCGGTTCGCGCAGGAGCGCAGGCCGGGTCGACGGGAGTTGCGCAATTCTCGACATGCCCCCGCGGGCCCCTCGCTTCGCGGCGCACTGCTTCGGAAAGGGCTTCATCTAATTACGTAGTAAAGCCCTCGCCGGTCCGTCTCGGCTTCACGTCACCATCGGAAGATAGAAAACGAGACACGCAACCGGAATTTCCTCTTAGTGGTCCTTCGAGCTGGATAGCAGTTTTAATAAATAATATGCCAGGTGGAAATTCGTTACGTGGGTGGCGGCGGTCGGCGGTGAAGTTTTACGGCGGGGCTCGTAAAACTTTACGAGTTGCCGATAGTTTTCTCTGAGGGTGAAGGGATCGTGTCATTGCTGTCCCGAGGGAAAGGTGCCCACTTGGCCTTGGAAGTATTCATGAAATGTCTTGTATGACTCAGAGGCACAAAAGGGAAAATATCAGTTGGTTTAGTGTCTACTAATATATACCACGAAGGATACAGTAGCGTTTCATTCCTCTCTTGAACCGAATGTAAATTAACGTTAACTAATCAAAAGTAAGTATAACAAATTAATAAATGAACTGGTAATTATGGAAATAGGGTTGACAATAAAACAAAACCAATATTTGTTCTGATTACTATTTGAACAACGCAAATTAGAAACGTAAAAGTCTACAAAGCTTTTGACGCTACTTTCTCAATAATAATTTTCGAATCATACAAAAAATTGTAAATAGTATCACAAAGAAGAATAATTTGTTTATTTGAGATGGATAAACTCAAAAACTACTTAACTGATTTAAAATAAGTCCAATCATAGAAATTAATCCACAAAAAGACTGCAACAATTTAACAAAAATTTGTATATTGTATACTGAGTACCAAAAAATTGTCCACTGCGACAGGCATGAGTGTGCGAATTTAAAAAAAAAATCTGTATGCAAGATTCAGTTGAAGCTAAAAAAAAGGCGACTTCAATCATCTTATGCAGTTTCCCAATTAGCGAAAAAGCTGTGGAAAATGGTAATTTCCTATTCAATGTGTGTTTCTAGACGAGTGTATTTCATTTCTGAACGGTGTAAATGATTGTCACAATTGTATTTACTGAAACGTTAGCAATTCCAGATCGTCTACGCTGTACACACCCAAACTCCCAAAAGTTGAATGTTTGGTCTGGTATTTGTAAAATCTTTTTTTTTTTAATTCACCGAGTTATATGTATCAGGATTTACTCTAGAAAGCTTCTTCATATTTGTTACAAATTGTGCGCGCGTAATTATTTGAACGTCATGTGTTACTGGATATGACGAGAAGAGAAATTGAGTTACTTCCCTTGGGAGCATTTGCTTGATTACTATATTGAATTTCGAAATAAAATCCATTTGTATTATGCAAATTTCGGAAAACGTATTATTAGCAGTTCACAGCTTCATACTTTCTGAACGAGCAGTCTCATTGTCAAAAACGATGCAGTCTACACTACATCGATATGTCGCAATCTTTGATAACAGTTTACAGCTGGATTCCATCATGGAAGACGAAACAATCAATTTTATGTTCTGTCATTTTATCAACAATGAAAGTGATTTTCGCTTAGAATCCCAGTGAATATGAGAATAAAATTTGTATTGGGGAAGGTGTTCTAGTGAAGTAAATAATTCGAAGAAAAAATACAACGGCCACTGTTCAATACTTGAGAGTGAGTAAAAAGAAACAAGCTACATCTATAAATCGTATAGAATTAGGAAACTATAAACTTTGTCTGGGGTATTGGGGTATTATGGTGGTAGAACATTTTAATTTCAAAATGATTGGAAACCTCTAGATTATTATTATATCATATGAATTTTTTGATGAAAGCTCCTCAACTATAATAGTTTTATGCTTCAATTGATATGCCCATTGAAAGATCACGATAGACTGAATTATCGAAGCCACACTCTTGATGAATTGGTATTATAACAGATGTGTTAAGTTTCTTCATGAAGTTCTTGAGCATAAAACAGTTTTAGTTATCATCAAGCCTCTCCCCACCAAATCGTTGAAAATTATTTGTATAATCTGAAAATATAAAAGGTAGTATCTTTCACTAGTAACTGTGATACGGATTTAAATTTGATGGAACATCAAAAAGGAACTAGGAATCATCAAAAGTGACCGAAATAGTTACTCTGAAGTGATGGTTGAACAGGCTTCAGCTAGAAGACAGCCAGAGCGAAACAAGAAAGAGAAGCCACCACAACCAGTAGTTGTACTTCCCTAGATCAGAGGATAGTCGGAACGGAAAGAATAAAGATTGGGTTCAGGTATAATATCAGAACCTGCTTCAGATTTGGGAACATTATCCGTAGCAGCCTCACAAAAACTAGGCCATCAAACGCAGTCTGCGATTACAAGAATTGCATTTAGTTACCGGATACCCTGCGAGTGCGGAGAATCATATATCAGTGAAACAAAGAGTCCATTGAAAGTTCGCATTGCCGAGCATACGAAACACACACAACGAGGAGAAACTAGCAAATCAGAAATAGCAGAGCACGTTTGAACTCATCAACATAACATTAAGTGGGCTCAAGCTGAAATAAAACACAAAGAGGAACATTGGTTTAGGAGGAAATTCAAAGAAGCCACATATATGCTGTCCAACAACGCATTTAGCCAAGCTAGCGTAGATATACGCAACATACGGAAATTTCTAATCAAGCGAAACACGACCAACTCACGGCAAATGGTCAGCTTCCGTTAAAACCGATGAAGCGGTGACAGGGAAGAGAGGATAGGTGAAATCACTCGAATGACCTATGAATAGTCAGATCTTGGAGAAATAAGTCCAGTTATCACCCGAAGACGATCGTGGATACTAACAATCTAAACGTCGTGAATGATTTGGAACCTTTTAATTTTTTTTATTTTCATTTCTTGTTAATAATATTTTTTTAATTTTCATCTCGTGTTGATAGTTTAGTTTTTTTAATTTGTCGTTGTTGCTTGTATTTTATTTCATTGTAATTTCTGTTTCTTTCGCTTAATTTAGTTGTTATTTTTTCGGCTAATCCTTTTTTAACTTTTTTAGATTCTTTCAGGTATTTCAAATCAATTTATATCTGAATTGAAGGGGTTATATTTTTAGTAGTGATTAATTTTTAGGAAAGAAAGTTTTTGGCTTTCTACTATTCCATCTTTTTTTTTGTATCAAGATGAGAGTAGTAGGAAGCCAAAAACTTTCTTTCCCATTTTATATCATATTAGATTATGAACGTCCAAACTAATGAAAGATGACTTTCTTGCTGCTGTCCGAGTCTCCAAAAAACATCGCACTCATTACCAAAACAAAGACGCAAATGTAATAGATTTTGTAATTAAGTTCACACATTTTTTTATAGGTATGTATGGTTGGCATACCTCTGCTTATCTTTCTAGTACCAACAAACCCTTCTAGAAATAGACTGATATTTCTTATAGGTGAGTCAAACAATCTGTAATTTAGTTTAATTACCACTGAAATACCACACAGGTTTGAAAACAATACCTTCGGAACTTTTTGAATAGAAGAATAATTCACTCAAACACTTTTTGTTTTTATTTGTTACCAACAAAGGGATATGACACTACCTGCGAAAATGATAACACGAACAAATCATCTATTCGTATATTGACAAAAAATAATTGTAGTTTAATGATAGAATTAACATTCGTAACAAACAAGTGTCATAAGCATCGAATATTATTTCTCGGTTTCCAAATCAATTAGTAAATAAGAGTTCCTTTCCATTCCCCTGACAACTTCAATTTAATTTCAATTATATTTTTAATTAAAGTTGAGCCACAGTAATCCCAAGTTACATTATCGTCAAATAGTCGAAATTAAATTCCATAAAACTCAACTTTGAAAGAAAATGAACGTTGTTATTAATGAAAAGATTACTGAAAATGTAGATAATTCTCTGAAGGAAATGTTAACAGGGTAATTCGGTTAGATTTTGAAAATTTGTGCGAACGCAAATATTCAACAAATACTTGTAGAATAATGTTTATAGAGGTTTATAGAGTCATTCAGACGTTAATGAAGGACTCCAAAAAATGTAATATTCTGTCACTTTCAGTTAGGTACATGGAAAGTAGTGGAAACTTTAGTTTTTTAATAGGAACATCCTGTATTTTTTGGAATCCTCATCAAACTCCAATACGACTTTCACATAAAATTTACCAGTCATGATACTCGTTGAAAATTATGTTTATTTTTATTATGATTGAACATTTTCTCTTCCTAAAACTCTATATAATTTTATGTTAGAAATATATTACAAAAAAACTATTGTGAGATATACAATAATGACTAGGAATAAGTTTCCTGACAAAAACAAGAAAAACAAGATTAATTGAAACATACCTATTTCAAGTTTTCTGATGTACCAGTAATATATTGATTTCTAACTGAAATAATTTGAGCATTAATATTTCTTATAGTTCCGTCAAAGAGCCCCCCTTTTTGAATATTCGGTTCTTTAGACGACATTTCTGTATGTCTCTGTTAAAATCTATTTTTCCGTTAATCAGCTGTCGCCCCCCTACGAACGACAACTCTCAAGTCAAAACTTACGCGAACTAATGACCAACGAGAGAAATAAAAAATTTTTAGTGAAAACGTTTCATTCCGTGTCAATTTCAACCTTTTCTGGCTGGTCCGTTTTGACATTCTTCAGACATTCGCTCAACTCGTAGTAATGAGTGATTTTAATATTCTTTCAACAATAATCTTCTTCTCCACCAAATGAGGCAAATGTTTCGGTGAGATTACCAAAGTAAGCGGTACAGTTTCAATAATATATTTTTTGGCTTATGGCTTTTTGACAGCGTTTGCCAGCGTTATAAAAGAGAAGTTGCGCTTCTCAGTACTCAAGATTTGGACTTCATGAGCTGTTCTTATAGATCGCAAGACCATGGCTAAATTTTTAAGGGATCATCTGATACCTCTTAAAGATTTGAAATTATCATAGCACTTAAGTAAAAATGAGTTTCAGCCTCATGCAGTCAGTTGAAAGGGAAGCATGTTAAACGCCTTTAATGCGTACTTCTGCAACACGAGACGTGGGAAAGTGATAGACTCAGACCTAGGTATTACATTTATGAGTGACTGTGGAATGTGTCTGATGAAGAAAATAGTTCAGATCATTGTCATATAAACTTTGAAATCGAAAGGTCTCATACCCAGGTCATTTCTTATCAAAACCCCGGAAAACAAACTGGGAAGCCTATAAGGTAGACCTGGAAACTTGATTAGACGGTATTGGTTTTCTGATACGAGATCCTACAGACATGATTTTTAGGAGCAGACCGATTATTGGAAGTTCTTATGACAACTAATATTGTTCTCAGTTGTTGATAGTTTCATTAACTAAAGATCAATAGGAATGTTTCCTGGTGCGAAGAACATTTAGCACGGATGATACAACAATGTAGAAAAACCTTCAAAAAGGGCAAAGAAACCAGTTATCTGGGATCAACACAAAAGGACCCTAATTGAAAACAATTAAGCCCTTAGGAGACCTAAGATAGAGTCGTTGACGAAGTAATGCGAGCAAGTCAACAGATCTCAGTAGGCGCTATACTGTATAACATACTTTTGAAAGAACTTCAGGGGACCTATTTTTGACTTGTGCGTATCCGGAATCGTATGCGAATGTTATTGAAAATGTGTTACTGCTATTTTTGACCGGTCCAATTTTTTAACGTGTACCAATATTTGGATTAACTAATTAACTGAAGATAGTCATCATCGTATAGAAAACATATTCTTAAAACTTGGTGTCAGTAAAAGTGATCGATGAATTTTTATAGGAAGAATGGATGGTGGCAAAGTGGTAGATTAGGAATCAAATGAACTATTAACTTATACCAACATTATAAGTAGCCAGGACCGAATGGCTTTTAAAGATAGGTTTTGGCTTTCTACTTCTCCATCTTCATATGTGGATGGAGAGGTGGAAAGCCAAATTTCTCTCATATAATATTTTATGAATTTATGTGGATTTCACCTGTATGAAAGTAGAGTAATTAATTTTTGGGAAAGAAAGTTTTTGGCTTTCTACTACTCCATCTTGATACAAAAAACAAGGATGAGGGAATCTTCCAAGGAAAGGAAGTAATCAATTTTAAAATGTAGATCATGCAAAGAAGTAACTTTCAGACACAAACTGAAAGAAAGTTCTCCTGAAACAGCTACTTTAATAGAAACATTGAATTACACGAAAGAAAAAATGCTTTCGAAACAAATACTTCTATATGAACACTGAATTATACAGAAGATACTTTTCTCCACTCAGTTTGTATTTCAAATTTTCGTTGTGAAATAAAATTCAGATATCATTCACATGAGTTCTACTTTAAATGAATGGTAATAAATTGCACTTACATGGAACACTATTACCCTCACTGGTATACACCGATGTTTCGCCTTAAGACACTTGCCACAACGAAAATTTGAAATACAAACTGAGTATAATATATAATAATATCGTTTACACATTACAGTTACATACAATGTTGGTTTAGAATAAACAAGTTACCCACAAAATTCATAGATTGGGCTTGGGGTTACATTTATTTAGTATTGCATGTTATGATCTCTATATCTGTTTCTGTTCAAAATATGTTTTTCCGTTAACCATCTGTCGCACCCTTACGAGCGACAACCCTCAGAAGTTGAAACTTGTGAGAGCTAAGGATTAACGAGGTCTTACCTTTTACCGTGTGGTTCCTACTAATATATTGAAAACTTATGTTATACATTAATGTAATTTGTTTATCTACACATATGACTATATATGTATACATATACATACATACACATGTATAGGTACATAGTGTTTCTATGCAAAAATTACAATGAATGTATGTCTATAAAGAAAAGAATAAAAAAATCAGTTTTTCTCAAAAAAATTGTATATCATTTATACCTTTTTATAATTTATACCTAAGAGCTTAGAATTTCAATCCTATATCCATATACTTATTATGACGCAGAAGATAAATACAATGAAGAAATGATTAGGGAAGAGAAATTATTAAGAATATTAAATTATTTCGGTGTTCCCTTGAACCACATATTTTTCCCAACAAGATAGGTAACCTATTCTTTCAACTCAACTGTTATATTCGGATCAATCAAATTACGAATATTCATTCTATTTGAACCAAGCAAATAGTTTTTCCCTTTGGTCCTGAACAATTTTGTGCTATTGATTTCATGTTCAATATCAGCTGGCAGTGTATTGAATAATCTTGCTGCAAGATAAATGTGACGCTCTATGGCGTCATAGGTTTTATAATTTTGGATGCAAAATTATAAAACGTTATATAAATCAAAATTAAAGTTCAATTGTATGTTATAAAAAAATTCAATAAACTCATTGGCCATTTCTTTGTGCCCTATGATTTCTCTTCCCTCTACTATTACTTTAACAATATTATTTTTATTGTCTGACGAACTTATTTTTTTCACCATATTCCATAATGCGTTCCCATCATTTTGGTTATTTCTATTTCACTTTCATAGTAGTTGGCTTTCGTATGTCTAAGTAAATTATTGAGTCGGATTCTATATTCTAGAAGACATTGTTTCACTTCACTATCACCCGGGTTCTGTTTATACTTTTTACAGACTTCGTCTTTTTTCATTGATTTTATCAGGCCATTAGTGATCCATGGGGTGTTTTTTTTTTCATATTGTTTTTGTAATCTGCTGTATAGCAAACGATATTTCGTCTAGAAAATATTGTGTAGTCCGCTTTGTATCATGTATCGAGTACAAATGGTTCCAAGTCGTTGTTTGGAGATCAATTTTCAATTTGTATTTCATCAGTTCGGACTTCCATTGTCTTCGGGTGATAACTGATTATGGATACGATTGTGGATACTAACAATCGAAACGTCGTGACATAACTTGGTTTGAAATCTTATAATTTTTCATTTTTTGTTAATAATAATTTTAAATTTTTATTTTTCAGCTTTTATTAATATTTCAATTTTCAGTTGTTTGGTTGTTGCTTGTATGTTATTTCCTTGTAATTTCAGTTTTTTGTTTAATTAAATTGTTATTTTCGGTTTATCTTATTAATTTTTTCAATTGTTTTTTCAGGGTTTTCAAATCAATTTATATTATATTATATAATGGAAGTCCGAACTGATGAAATACACTACGAAACATTGTCAACCACGTTCAAACAAAATTTTCAATTTATTATTATCCGTGAAGTTGAATATGATTTTCGAATGTTTGTTTTGGATGGTTTCAATAGGTAAATGAATATGTCATTTTTAATTCCTTAAATGGGAGAAGATATCACAATACGAATCTATATGGCCTGTCTTGTCAAGAAAATTTGTTTATAATTATTCAAATTGAATAAAAATGTACTCTAATGCTCTAGTAAAAATACAAAACTTCAAACTATTGCATCACATGCAAGACCTAAAAATTTATATAGAAGATACTCGATAGGAAAATAACAAACCCATCATGTTTGGAAGATTATTTGAAAATAACTTCCGGAAAATAAAAACTGACAATAATTTCACTTGGCCGCGATGACCACCGACTGACCGGTTATGGAGTTCTGGCTCCTCGTCAATGCCGGACAACTCAGACTGAGTGATACGTCTGAGTACCCCGAAAGGACAAAATTCTTTCCAATTATTCTCAAGATTTGTCTGCAGTTAATATGGCCACCGCGCCACCTTCAGGCAAAATCAAGAAGCAACTCTATAAAACATACTCTGGATTGGGACTCAGGATGATAATTGTATTGAGAAATGGTAACAAAACCAAAACATTTCCGTATATGTTATTTGGTCGATTCAAATAGGTACATAGTTTAACTCACTGTCAGAATTTTCTCCTCGTTCTAAGCGATCATCAGTTCTTCTACGTCTATCTCCTCTTCTTTCATTAGTTCCAACATCAACATTATCCCGACTCTGATCTCCACCTCCTCTCTGACCTCGACCTCTACTATGTCCTTGACCTCTTCTCCGCCGGTTGCCTTCCCCACCAGAGTCTAAAATGAAAGTATTGTTCTTCAAGACATTCATAGTATTTATTGTGTTTCTAGAATATGTATTCTTGTAGGCCTTTTCCTAATCCTAAAAATTTTACTGATGACTGAAGAACACTTGTTTCTATCTGAAACATCAATCAGTTGGAAACTTGATTCAATCAAATTACGAATATCCATTCTATCTGAACCAAGCAAATAGTTTTTCCCTTTGGTCCTGAACAATTTTGTGCTATTGATTTCATATTTAATATCAGTTGGCAGGGTATTGACATCTTTTTACTAGGGTTCTTCTAGCCGGATTTGTTTTAAAATTTGCATTAATTTTGTGCCTGGTGGAATATCGGTGATCTACAAATTGCCTTGTTTTCCTCTGAATTGGAATGACACAACATCTATGAAGTAAAGCTATATCGAGGAGTGGTGCCTTTCTGAAGGGTGCGTCTAAAGTCTAAAGGGTAGGTTTAATTTTTTGGTACATCATTTTTATGAACTTTTTTTGTAATGATTCAAATTTTTTCACATGCGTTTTCGCAACTCCACCCCAACCAAATATACCATACCTCAACCTAAATTCTACAAGTGCATTACAACTGATTCTCATTTGTAGTGAATTAACAACTGTTTGAATATATTTGAATTTGAATAGTAAGCTTCTCAATGTGCGAGTAACAGAGTTGACATGAGCGTACCTCCTAAGGCATTGCTCTATAATTATACCTAGGTATTTTGTTTTCTAAAAAAGCATTATCTGGCTTGTTTTCCCTGTATCATCTTTGATGACCAGATTATCAAAATGTGGCAAACCACTCCTGCTATTAGCCAAAGATATACCTAAAATTAGTTTCCTTGTAGTTTCTGTCAGCAATTTGTGATTAAACCACGTTACTATTTTCTTGAGGTCATTTTCAGCTATTTGTTTGAGATCGATCCAGTTTTCCCCATGGTATACGATAGCTGTGTCATCAGCAAAACTTATTATTTTTCCATATAAGTTTGAAGTGAACAAATTGGAGAATATGGAGAATAAAACTGGACCCAAGACCGTTTCCTGTGGAACTCTAACCTCAACAATTTCTTCATGGTTTTGACCTGTATTTAATTTTACATATTGTTTACGGTCAGGATGATAATTATATTGAGAAATGGTAACAAAACCGAAACATTTCCATATATGTTATTTGGTCGATTCAAATACATAGTTGAACTCACTGTCAGAATTTTCTTCTCGTTCTAAACGATCATCAGTTCTTCTACGTCTATCTCCTCTTCTTGCATTATTTCCAACATCAACATTATCCCGATTTTGATCTCGACTTCCTCTCTGACCTCGACCTCTACTTTGTCCTTGACCTCTTCTCCACCGGTTGCCTTCCCCACCAGAGTCTAAAATGAAAGTATTGTTCTTCATATGAAGAAATTCATAGTATTTATTGTTTATAGAATATGTATTCTTGTAGGCCTTTTTCTAATCCTAAAAATGCTAGTGATGACTGAAAACACTTGTTTCCATCTGAAACAATGGATCAATCAGTTGGAAACGTGGGCATGGAGGCTGGTTTGCCTTTGAAATATGTTTCAGATGGTAGATAAAATGGCACCACAAACATAAATGTACTAGTTTAAATGCAATAAATTTGATAATGTTTACTACTGGTAATGGAGACTGAAACATCTGTGTTAAAATCTGTTTTTCTGTTAGCCAATTGAAGCTCTATCTAAACGGAATTCGTGTGACAAAGTCGTTCACCTACAATGTATATGAAATGAAATTATCACTGTTATACCAAATATTTTCTTAAATAATTCCAGATTCGAATGACAATATCGACTTGTTGGGCTTGAATAATTCGTAATGTTGGGAGAACGAACACTACTTGAAAGCAACTTGTAGGTAACTCTAGAAATAGGAAAATATAGGATATTGCATTCAAATAAAAACAATGATAATGTCATCACATAAAAGTTGGTTACCCAAGATAAAAAATTATTCACTTTAATATGAAAAAACCATCGAATATCTATAAAAAAAGATGTTATGAATAACACAACACATAACACATCTTGGAAAAACAGCTTCGGAAACATGAATGCATGAATTTGCCTCAAATTTTTAATATCTTATTCAAAAAACACTTGATTGTGAGATTTTCACTAAACAGTTCTATAAAAACGCAACTCGTGTTTTGCTATACAATACCTTCTTCAGGTTCAGGCATGAAGTTAGTGAAGACACTCCTGAAGAAGCTGTTACATAGTGAAACACGTAATCACATAATGTATACGAGAAATCAAACAGAAACTTATGTTAGCATTACCACAGAAACATTTCCAAATGTTGGAAATGACTTCTGAAATAGATTGTTTTACTGATGTACTGATTCATTTTTCTTTCCAATGAACATTCATTTTAAAAAATCTGACATAGGCGGAGTTACGAAATTCCTAGTAACAAATCAATAAACTCCGCAACCGCATATCAAAATTCAAAAAAAGAGAATTGGAATACCTTCCATACGAAATGTCACGGGACCCCTCCTATTGAAAAGTACCAAATATGACTCCTTTTTATAAAAATTTTGTTCGACTCTGATATCTTGCCCCTTTCGAAAGTTAAGAGGGAGGAGACTATTTACGTCCGCACTATATAAATGATGGATTACCTTCGGACTGCTTCGAAAATAGTTATGGAAATATAAACAACTGATCGTCAGTAACATTGTTATTTTTGTATAGTCCTTTCAACTCACTCTCATTATTCGTTCTTCTATTCATATCGCTCCACCATTGATCATTTCTTTCAACGTTAAGGCAGTCACTATTTCTTCTACTTCTTTTCCACTGGTAACTTTCTTAACCAGATCCTGAAAAACAGAAATTTCTTTTATAAGCATATTTCACTTGAATCCAAAAATTATGTTACTCCATTTTGGGGAGTAGCCACTGCTCAACATTCACAGGACTTTGGTAGGAAGGTTTTGAGTGATAAAATAAGCAGCTCAATTTGTTGAGAAAATTAGGATCTCAGTTAATATACTGTAATAAAAATACATTTTCCAACGTTGTATCATATATTACCACGCGGCTTCGACTACCTATTTTCCACGGTTTCCAGGAATTCAACCACTGATTGGTCGCCGACTAATTCAGAGAGTGAACGTGTCATAATTTGTGAAAGAAAAAAAGAGCCCCACGTGATTTAAACCAATCAGTATTTCATGTCAAATAAATAAATCACCAAACAGTGAATTTGTATGAGCGAGAATACCATACAAACCAACTTCGAATAGGCGGTATGCTTTTGTCAAACTTCCATTTATGGTTACGACAAAATTTATGAAATGAACAAAATAAAATGGTTCAGAGACAATTAATTTCGATCCAGTAAAAAAGAATTAGGAACGTCAATGTTCACGTAAATTATTATTGTTTGAGACACTTATGACGATATTTTTGATATCAAACTTTGTAACACTTAATTAGTACTTTTCATACCTCCGTATAGATCTATATTTCGGCTAACATACTTTTCCAAACATTTCGTAATTTTCAACAAACCACAAAATGGAACTTTATGACTTCAGTAAACTCAATTATAAATTTAAAAAAAAAACACTATAAATAAATATCCGTCGTTGTTTTCTCTTCAAACGGGGTAATGCCCAATTGGATTTCGCTTGAACGATTGCTTGTGAAAGCAATAAGAGAATTGAAATGTACTGGACCTGACTATCGATGTTGGAAACGATACAAACATAAAACTTATCTTTATGCCACCAATTCCAGGATAAGTCCCAGGATACACAGGTCTCCAGAATCGTCTTTGAAGCCCAACTTATTTGTATTGGTAATCAGACCTTTTCTTTGTGATCATATAAAAAGATGTTGTGTAGGCTTTATGTAAAAGAACTCTCGCGTGATCAATCGAACACAAGTGCTGTTTACAGTTTTCTCAAATCCAAAAAATACCCACGCCCACGCTCTTTGAATCTCCGAAACTCATTCCATCCTGCATCGATTACGTCACACGTTTCTCTCTTCCACTCACTAAAATTTCTCTTTGAAACACTTACCAGCGACGCACGACCTTGAAGTGCGCCAGAACCCGCCTTGTTCATCTACTAAACACGTTCTCGCATATATAACTAAATACATGAAAACTCGATGAGAAGCTAGATATTCCAATAGGAAAATAAACAAAATTGCATTCTCACAAAGAAACAGAAAACCAGCACTAATTTACGTATGTACATTAGTCAAAATCTTTTACAATAGCTCGCCAATTCCTTACTTGAAAAAGCCTGTTTAGAAAAACTATTTGAAAAACAATTCATACGAAATTACGGTGATGAGCTATTTAGGGGAATGGAATATTTTAGATCGACAATGCCGACAAAGCGCCCTTTAGATATATGACCCATTCTGCAATGATTTCAAAGAGAAGTTGGTTGAATCAGCCTTACTATTCGAAATACAGGGTGATTATGCTACAAAAATGGAAAAGCTCGTTGTGAGTTTTTGACCCGTAACACATACTACGGGGGCTCACTGTAAAATATAAAATTCCATTTTTACGCAGCCTTTCAATTATTAAACGGTTTTATTTAGCTTAACCTATTTGTTTGGGCAAATTTAGTAATTGAAGTTTGATCTCCTTCCTGTTGAAAGATTGATCTGATATTTGGTACACACATGTAGTTTTGATGACAATACAATTCAATAAATTCTGTATAATTGTAATTACAAGATGGCCGCAGCTACAAAATGGCGGATTATATCTCAATATGGGTATCAAATGACAGGGCTTGTCGATGCACAACTTCACCGGCAGCAGGAGGTTGCATATCTTGATGAGGATCTAGAAGTAATTTCGAATTGGGGTAAAAGTAATCAGGTTCAATTCAATGCCACAAAAACCCAGTCATCGATTTTCTCCCAAAAGATGAATGTCTCCGAACTGGATATAATAATGTCAGGTCAGACAATTCCACTTGATGCTTCGATAAGTTTATTGGAGGTTAAAATGGACACCAATATGGACACAATCATGTCGCTGGAATTGCAAAAGCCTTTTCTCAGTAGCTTATTGGAACACTCTTCCGAACCAGATAACTTTACACACCTCGATAAATTCAGATGCTTTATAAAGCTCAAATCAGACCTGGAAGGTCTCACTGGAAGGCCTCAATATTGCATTAAACTCCATTTTTTTAATTTCCATTTCAAAACTATTTAATCTGAAATTCGCCGGTTTCGTTTTCCTAACGTTATTTGAGAAGTTATTAAGAAGCAAAAAAATATTTCGTATTTCCACTTGTCAAGCTGTACAAAATGGGGTTTTCGGATTTTTATGCCGAAATTTCATCTCCAAAAAACAATCAATAATTTTAGTTTTCGCTGCAAAAGAATCACCCTGTAAAAGTTAACCTTTTTGATAAGCTATCACCATAACCGCTTAACCAGTAAATCTAACATGTCAATTAAATAAGCTCTTAAATGGACAACTTTCTTCTATTTATTAAACTCTGTATCTGTTACGGTTTGAGATTTTCCATTACTGGTCCTTCTTATCTAATTAGACTCATTGTATATAAGAGAACTAAAGTTTCACGTGGCAACGCCGCTGACTTTTCTTAATACTTATTCAGTTTCAATACAAATTTTGATAGGTTGTAAAGTGAAATAACATAACAACAATTCATAAATGTTACTGGTTTCTTCCTTTCTAATTTCATCCAGTCCTAAAGGGGTTTGTCTTCCTGAGATTGCTAAATTAAATCAAATTGTGGTTATGGTACACGTTCAGTTACAAACTTGTTTGTAACATCCACATCAGCATATTCACTACAAATTCCTAAGCATAAACAAATAATATACTACTTTTACATGAAATACTTATGCAAGCTACTCATAGGTATAAAATGTGTTTGATGTTCCTAAAATTAACATGCCTTTCCTCCAAATGTGAGTTCCGACTTTTTTGAATTTTCATTTTCGAACCCATTTTATGAAATAAACAAAAACCACACTTCATACTCACGATTTTGATAGCTGCGCCTATTTCTGGGCTCAATTGTTACGGTAAATATACACCACCATAAAAGTAATTACAAATATCTCGGCATGATCTTTACTCTAACGTAGTAGCTCATTGTGTGTCGTTCGTCGTTCGATTCGACGATAATTTTAGAAAGCGGGGAACCACAGAGAAGGTAAATTAATACTTGAAACATTTCAGGATAGCTGACTTGTTGCCAGATCATAATATCAGGCATATATTTATTTATATAACGGAAATTGGAGATATGAATAGTGAACTAAAACTAAATATTAACATGTGTAGGTAAACATTTGTTTTGATATAATCTGAAATATAAATCCAAAATATTTACCAATATGGGTTCAGGCAAACTAGATCAATGAAATCACGAGTAGAATTCATTGAGTTGAATAAATCTCAAACAAATTTTGAACCAGTGAGGATGACAGTGTTCCATGTAAGTGAAATTTTTACCTTTCATTTAGTATATTGTGTAGAAATCCTGTGAATGATATCTGATTCAATTCCATAATAAATGTTTGGAATAGAAACTGAGTAGATAGAAGTATTTTTTATATAATTCAGTGTTCATATGAAAACATTTTTCTTTCGTGTAATTCAATGTTTATTTGAAAGTAGCTGTTTAAGAAGGGCTTTTTCTTCTAGTTTGTGTCTGAAAGTTACTAAATGATTTACACACATATATATAGAGTAAAATTGATTGCTTTCTTCCTTTCTCTGGAAGATTCCTATATTTTTTGTATAAAGATGGAGTAGTAGAAAGCTAAAAACTTTCTTTCCCAATTCCAGTTTCATCTGAATTTAATACTCGTATCGGCATCTCATATAAATGCGAATGGACTAGTAAATAATAGTTGTCGGGAAGTTCTCGCCACCCAAATCTAGGACATAACTATGAATCTATGAGGCAGTCCCTGCCCTCTTCTGGTCAGTATCGTTTAATGAAGTGGAAATTGGGTAAATTGTGTTAGAACGGCCCCTAGGTGTTAAAACAAGAACCGAAACGTTCTCAGACACCGACTTCAGTAATTAAATCCTAGGATCCGGAAAATGGAAGGATAATTCCCGTCTTGTAAGCCCTCTGGTGGCACTTGCTGGCAATAAATTCATAGCAAGTTAATTGAATATGTATCTGACGATGAGTTGGTGACTGGTTTTTGTATTTAACGTGAATGGACTGTCTATCGACAAAAGTAATCAAAGCCATTTCTGAGTATATATGTTAATTACTAGCACACACCAACAACAAATCTGTGGAAGACGAAATTTCTCCATATATTTTGAAAATAGGAAAACTTGTTTCTCCCTTTGAAAGAAATGATCCATTGTTTTTTGACAACTACCGGTCAATAACCATTCCAGGAGTGTTGAGCAAAGTAATTGCAGTATGTATCTATGAACAACTACTTCCTTTCTTAACGAAACATAATGTAATTAACAAATGTCAAAATGGAGTTCACTCCTGTAGATCGACGGAAACTGCAACTACAATTTTTATAGAAAATATTTAGAAAGCTATCGACAACAGAAAGTTTGTGACCGCACTCTTTTCCGATTTACCAACGGTTTTTGATTCTATAGACTTCAATATACTGGCCAATAAGCCATGTTTAATTTGAATTCAAGGTGAAGTTCTACCATGGATTATGTCTAAATGTAAAATGGAATATTATGAAGTCCTAAGACCATTACTGTATTTGCTAAACATAAATGATTTGTCACAACATATCGGCACTACAATAATTGTTCTTTTTGCCGATAATACTTCTATTTCTGAAGAAGCCAACAGATCTTTGGAACTCCAGAACAAACTGAATGAAATTAGTAAAAAATTTTCAAAGTGGTGTTGAAAAAAAAGATGGCCAATGCGGAAAAAACAATGTTGCTACAGGTTTTTTCCAACAAAATTTGTGACACATTTTACATAGTTGTATCTTTATGTTATTTATAAGAGAGGAATTTATGTATGAGTGAAAGACTCAAAAGCAGTTTCTATGTCTTAATGCAACTGAAAAAAAATACTGACTGAAGAACACATATTAGATGTTTACTATGCCCTTGTGAATTCTTTTCTATCTTATAATGTGGTCCCATGGAAAAATACGACAAATGGCCCGTGGCACGAATACAATTAATAAGTGTCACCAATTTCACCAAAATCGCTTTTGAGTGGAGATGCATACATCCTCTTTTATGAAAAGGAGGAATCGATTTCGCACCTTTGAGCGTTTTGTATAGTTATTTTTGAACTGTTCATTTTAATGTTATGTATAATCTAGTTAAATGTTCAATTATTAGTAAAAATACAACAAATATTAACAGGGTAGTTGTTGCTCAGAAACGAGTAATTCGTATGCTTCACAATCTACGTCATACTGATTCATGTAGACGTTTTCAAACAGAAGAAGATATTAACAGTTCTCTAGGAGATATGACAGAGAGATATTATTGGCCAATACTAAAATCATCACAAGGAAAAACTCCATTTTTTGTGAAGAATGTAAGGCATTTTGTCAAACTATTAGGGGCAATCGAAATCACAGAGTAAGATCAATTAATCTGTTTCGACGTGGAAAGCCTTCACACCAACGTTCCTGTCGAAGAAGCACTTCAACTTATACAGCAGTTATAGCCAGTTATAGCCACATATATATGAAGTGGTTTGAAACTCTGGCCTTTGAAGAAGCCCACAAGAAGCCCCGAGTCTGGTTGAGAAACGTTGACAACACCTTCATGATATGGAACCATGGTAATATAGAACTAGACACCTTCATGGAGCACATTATTAGCGTGAGACCTTCCATTACTTCCATAATGGAGAAGGAACTCCACAACGAATTGCCATTCTTAGACATATTGGTGAAGAGGACCGACACTAAGTGGAAATCATCTGTATATCAAAAACTCACTCACACGGAACTGTATTTGAACCACGAATCCATCCACCATAAATCTATTGAAACAGAAATCATCAAGACTCTAGTAGACCGTGCTTTCGAGCTCTGTAATACCAAGAAAGGTCCCTAGAAGAAACTAGGCATCATCAAAAATAATCTTGAATGGGATGTTTACGGACTCTGGCTAAAAGACAGCAAGAGATTCGCAAGAAAGATAAGCCAGTACTACTAGTACTTGCACTTCCCTACATCAGAATATTGTCGGAAAAGATAAAAACCTACTCCAGATCTGGAAACACTATCCGTAGCAACCTCGTGAAAACCAGTTCATCAAACGCGAAATGCGATTTCAAGAATTGAATTTAAGGAAATTCCTATATCGTTGAAACTGAAAGACCATTGAAAGTCCGCATTAACGAGCACAAGAAACACACACAGCGATGAGAAACCAGCAAATCGGGAATAGCATATCATGTTTGGGCCCATCAGCATAACATAAAGTGGTCCCAAGCTGATTTCATCGACAGGGAGAAACATTGGTTAAGGAGTAAATTCGAAGAAGCCCCATATATGTTGTCCAACAATGCATTCAGCTAAGCTAGCATAGAGATACGCAACATATAGAAACCCATAATCAAACAGAAAACAGCCAAACGGTCAGCTCCCGTTAAACCATTGAGGAGGAATAGGTGGAAACACTCGAATGACCTATAAATAGGCGTCTCTCGGAGAAATGAGTCCAGTCATCACCTGGAGACGATTGTGGATACTGACAATCGAAACATCGTGAAGTAATTTGGTTTCAAATCATCCAAATTTTTTTTTATTTGATCAATTTTCAATTGCTGCTTGAATTTAATTTTATTTTCATTCCATTTCAGGGTTTTTTGCTCACTATATTTGTTATATTCAGGTATTTATTTGAATTTCATAGATTCCTTCATAAATTTCAAATCATATAAGATAATGGGAGTCCGAACTAATAGAATTCATTGATAATTTCGACAATAATGTGTATGTATAAATACTTTTGATTTTTTAATTTTTCTAAACAAGCACTCTCATGTGTTGAATTTATGTATTTTGTAATACTTCCATGTTTTACCATTGACGACTTCTATATTATTGTAAATTGATCATTTTTGGGAATGACATTCTATTGTATATTATACACAGTGTGTAATAACGAAAACTCAACAGAGCCGTTTTTGAATATAAAAAGTAAGATTTTTAAAAATCAGATTTTTTGTAGTACGCACCCCTCGGAGGGGTGCGTCCGACGACCCTTATTTAGATAGGGAATGTAGGTCGAGTGGCACCTTGTTTTAAAGGTCTTTCGAATACCTTTACAACTCTGTTGAAAGAAAATTTTTGTAACGATTAGTTTTCGAAATAATTTGAAGTTAAAATTAGACAGACCACTCGGTAACGTATGCCTGAATAAAAAAAAAATTCGAGCAGTTCTTCTTATCCGTTTTTTGTTAAATGAAATCCCTTCTTTAAAATCAATACCCACTCCTCTTCTTCCAGTTTTCATTAGTACATCTTTCGATTGTTTTGTTCAAACGGGTCGTGTATTGTTATTTGTTTAAAAATGCCTTACACTACTGCTGAAAGGATTTCAGTTATTGCTTTATTTTTTGGCATCGACCAAAATGCCAATAGAACATCAATTTTATTCAACGAGTAAAACCCTGGTGAACACCTAAGCAGAAGTCACGTTCTGGATTTGGTCACAAAATTCAGGGAGACAGGTTCGGTTTTAAAAAAGAAAAGAAATGTTCAGAGAAGGGTAGTGAATGACGATAATGCGATTGGAGTGATTGGTCAAGTCATCGCCAATCCTAGGTTAAGTATCAGCAATGGCCGGAATGAGCCATATGAATTTGTTTATAAACTCAATGAGGATGATTTTGACCGAAAACAGGAGTTTAGTGAGGGCATGAGTGAGAGATAATTTGAAAATCTCGAGCTGCTTTATAACATCTGTTTTTTGGACGAAAGTTCATTTGATTTAAATGGTTGCGTGAACCGTCACAATTGCTGTTGTTGGTCGGATGAAAACACAAAACAATACGCAGAAATGCATACCCAACATCCCCAAAAGTTGAATGTCTGGGCCGGAATATTAGGCAATCATATTATTTTTTGAATAATCATTTTGAAGGACAATCGATTGGCAGAAGAGGTCAAATTGAATGGCCAGCACGATCACCAGATTTAACACCACTACTACTTTTTGTGGGGATATTCA
>WOGO01000369.1:0-24724 GCA_015342085.1 Leptinotarsa defecta | reverse complement strand
ATCTTCCTCTATATAAATAAATAACAAAACAACTGTTGTTTACGTGACTTATGTAGGTGGTATTGAACTATAATTTATATTTTGCCTTAATTGTTGATTTATTATTTTTTATTTCCTTTTTTAAAGTAGAATATTTAGGCACGTATAAATTATTTCAACTTGATACAGGCGCTCTTTCCAATATGTGAATTAAAAACAACTCCCTTCAAAAATTGAAACCCAACATTTGAAACATCAATTTGAATACTTTTCGAAGTGAATTTGAAAAACTCATGAATCAAACTCAACTTCATTTTGTTCCAACTTACATTTGCTGTAATAACCCAAATTGAGGAACTTTCCCCATTAATAACGGTCATCTTGTTGGAGGTACATCTTTTAAATTAGTTGTGATTTATTCAGTCTGTTTTGTCAAATCACCATGGAAGGATATACCACTCAACAACATGTGCAAAATATTAAAATTGTTTTATCGAAACGGGTGTTCCTGTTCGAGCAACATACCGCTCGTTTCGCCCATTTTACGGTCGCCATAATTGTTCAAGAGGACTATTCGCAATGTGGTGGATGAATTTGAGTCCTCTGGTTCAGTAAACGATCAACCAACACCCTTACATCGAGAGGACGCAAGATCTGACGAAAACATTGCCGCTGTCTGTGAGAGTTTGCAGGAGAATCCGAGGCAGTCGATTACGTATCGCTCACAAGAACTCGGCCTTCCGCAGACCACAACTTGGTGAGTTTGACGTCGTGACTTGAGCCTGCACCCGTACAAAATTCAACTGACCGGCAGTAAACTGGTGGTAAACTACCATAGACAACGTCGTCTGTTCGCTGAATGGGCTCAGAAACAGTTGGCAACTGACCTTACTTTTTATCAATGAGGCCCAGTCTGGATGAATGGGCACGTGATCAAACAAAATTATCAAACTTGGGACGACTAATCTACATGAGATTCAATGCATATCAAAAAAGTTGCTGTTTGGTGTGGATTTTGAACTGGCGGCGCCTTTGGTTCATATTTATTTAAGAACGACGTTGGCCCTGCCATCACTGTCAACGGTGAGCACGAGATTTGAAGGCATGGGCATCTCATGTAGAGGTAATATGAACTGGCCACCAAGATCGTGCGATTAGACCCCCTTAGATTATTTCTTAGGGGTTCCCTCATGTTGCAGATGTATGGGAATGGGTCACAAACCATAACGGTTTTCAGAGCCAACATAACCAGGCCATCGGTCGAATTGGGCCTGCTTTATGCGCCAGAGTCATGAAAAATTGGATATTTCGGATGCACTACACCCAGAGAAGCCGTTGCGGACATTTGAACGATGTTATATTCCACACATTATGGTGTCAATAGGTCTCCAAAACGAATAAAACATTTCAATCACACATTTCGTTTTATTTTATTTTAAAGACAGAAAGCAGTTAATGAAAGATACTATAAAAGCCATATTCGATACTAATCAATGAGAAGAAATTGAATTACAAAAATTCTCATGAGGGACTCAAAAACTATTGTCGTTCAAACGTAGAGAATATGCTCTTCCATCCATTTTTTCAGAGTAGATTTCTAGAGGTCGAAAACTTTTAATAAATTCTTTGTTTGAAAAATTAATTTACATGCCGTTTCTATATTAAAACTGCAGGGGATACATTTTCAGAGATGAATAGTTTTTGGAAAAAATAGCTTTTTTGTATGTTAGAGGAGAATCATCAACTCTATACTCGTACATTGGACCTGAACCAACTGATGGGAAAGCAAAATCTGTGATGTAAAGAAAATATATAAGATATAAGAAAATATATAAACAGTACTATAAAATACAACTGGGAACGCATACGGAAGAAAACTTTCAAATCGGATCATATAAAAAAGATCAGAGGAACAGAAGTGACGAGCTTAGAATGATCACTTCACTTTGTTCATTCGAAGGTCAATGGAAGAAAATGGACCTTAGATGTTGGAAGAAGACAAGCAATCCATACAGGATCCGAATTATGCCCAAAAAAATATGATAAACATACAAAAAAACCATGAAAAGACGTAATGAGCCTAGGAGGATGAAATTTTTTCCGGAGACTTGGAGAAAATTGTCAAGTAACGATGCCAATCAACTAGTTGAAAATATAGCTTTAGATAATTATACATTGAGAGTATGGGCACCATAATGCCCATACTAATCTGTGAATCTCTTAAAGAAAAAAACAGGTTCAACACATCCAGAATCACTAGATTTATCCATTAGTGAGTTGATTCACTCGAAAAGTCACTAGATCTGCCCAAAAAGTCGATAGATTCCCGAAAAATATCACTAGATATTCTAGAAAGTCACTGGCTATCCCCACAAATTCACTGGCTATTTCTTCAAAATCATGTCTCAATCCCCTCAATAAATCTGGTGACAAAATCAACAAGATTTGGTTATGATTTTGAGGAAAAATAAAGTAGCTCTTTGATGATCTAGTGACTTTTTGCGAAAACATTTTGATATGTTAACCTCCATAAGAAAACAGCAGGTCCAATAATATGCCATTTTTCTCGGTAGGTTTTCCAAATAGACATCAAATTCACAGAATAGTCACTGATTTTCGCAGAAAGTTACTAGATTTTTCCCAAACGTCACTAGATTTCCCCCAAGAGTCACTAGATTTTTCCCCAGAATTATATAGTAAGAATCTCTCTAATGCATCTAGTGATAAAATCAACTTCAATTCGGTTGTCGTACTCTCACTATATGATTTTGGGAGAAAATCTAGTAACTTTTTGGTGGAATATAGTGACATATCGACTTTTTGGGCAAATCTATTGAATATTTGGGTGAATCTAATGACTTTTTGCGAAATACAGTGATAAAATGACATGTCGGACGTGCTTTTCTCTCATGAGAACTTACATGAGAACATGTGCACTTTACTGTCCATACTCTCATAGCATATCTACTTATAGCAATCAATTTTCAAGACGTTTTCAATGAGTAATTGGGAATATATTTTCCAGATTACAAGTACGGCCGATACTGGATGGAAATCTATGATAACATATTCAAATAAAACTTAATTGTGGGATTTTCACTGAATAGTTTATACCGCAACAGGTGTTTTACTATACAATAATAGCTTTTCCAAGTGTGTTCATACTGAGGCCTATCCAGTTGGTACTTTGTATAAATAAACAATTTTACTTAATGACTAATGATTTTACTTGAGTGGAGATATAAATTTATTACTAATTTTGATAATGGAAAAAACATTTACAAACTAATTTCCAACTGACTATCAATTTATACATCACGAAAAAGATTAAAGAGAATCTATTGATCTCCAAGCACTGCAAAAGATTGGGTTTCAAACTTTTCTCTCCCAAATGTAATAAGTCGTGTTCACGTCGTAACATAGTCGTGATGGAACTCATGCCCCTTCTGCCAAAAGATGGAATCGGTCTTCACATTCAAGAAACTACTCCTACGCTCTTTTATTCTTTGTGAAAAGGTTCTTTCCTTCTGACCAATATAAAGTTTTGAACAAGAAACACAAGTCAACTTATACACTGCGGATCTATTTGATACTGAAGTTTTGTCTTTATTATCTTCAATAAATATGCTGTGATTATTATTTATTTCGTAAGCCTCGTCCAAGTCTCTTTTTTTTCAAATGAGCGATATTATTGATGGATTCACCACAGTATGTCAATGTCCTTTGATGCCCACTATCGAATCTCGAAATGGGAAATACCTCATAAATGGCTTGTTTGTTTTCGTAGTTTTTTGGAAAGAATATCTAACTTGTTTACCGTTCTTGACAGCAGTTTGTTTGATGTTCTCTCTGAAGATTACTTTCTTACAGTGAAATTTTCAATAGACTGTTTGGAACCTGTGGTGTTGTAATGAATATTACTGGATTTTTATCTAACACCAAAGCGTAAAATCATCGGTCTAGTCATCAACTAGGTGCAGTGAATGAGTCAAATTGTTCATTTATACAAAGTACCAATTGGGTATTACACCTGGGAAAGGTGTAATACTCAAGTTGTATAATGAAACAACTAGTTTTGATCTTCCTCTTGAAGATGATCACCTTGTGGTCAAAACACGTGCCGAGGTGTTGAAATAACGGTTTGGTGTTGAGAAAAAAACTCCAGTGATATTCATTCTATTGAATGTTGCTCTTAATGCAGGTGAGGTATGTATGACAATGTCCATGTAAGATAATTCGAATAGAAATTGAAAGAGAATTTAGTTAGTATCAACACATCTGAGGGAGCTATTGAATAGTAAAATAAATTATTACCTGTGATAATGTTACCAAAAAAGTCGGTACCAAAGTGGAATCTCTTCAAATTCAACAATCTAGATTGGTCGTAACGAATTTTTTTGCAAGTAATGACTATCGTTATTCAATTCGAGTCAACTGTACATTTAATCAATCAATAAACAAATTTGGTTGAAATTGGTTGACAATGTTTCATGATGAATGTTGAAGTTCGGAATTTTGTCGTCTAAAATAGTGGTAACAGATTCAAATTCTATAGAAGAACAAATGAAATGATCGTTCTGAAAATAATAGGACCAAAACATTCAGTTGTGTGAGTTAAAATAGTTTCAGAAAGTTTTTTAGAGTCATTAATTTGCCGTCGAAGACATGATTTCAAATGGTTAAATAATGAATCAAAATATGTTCATTCTGAATGTTTCATTAAAAAGCGAAATCCGAAAAATATTGCATTGTTTTTGCACAAAATATATGAGCCATTTCAAAATATGATCGTTGAGATTTCCGTTAACTTCCAAATATTTATCTATTCATCAAATTCTTATCGACAACAGTTCTGATTTTATTGGCATTGAATGCTACAAAAACTTTTCTAACCATATTCTCCGTACTTCTTGCAAGATCTGCATATACAATATTCTTAATATGCTACAGTATCCTTCACCATTTAAATTTCAATCATAAATGTACAAAGACAGAATCCTGTTGTGCTTTATGGCACAATAAATGTTGAAACTTCAACTTTCTTGGAAATATCGATCACGAGTAAGGTGTGGAAGTTTCGCTGTTCATCAACTCAAAAATGAGTATGAGTGAACTCAACTTCATCACACCATATTTTTTTTGAGAAAATGTGGATCCTCCTGACTTTTTATCAGCAACCATTCACAGAACTGAACTCGACGATGCAAATCGTTTCGGATGTTTTACCAGATCATTCATCTGAGACTTTCGTTTGGTTATTTATATGATATGATATTATATGATAACATCATAAATAAACAACTCTTTTGCTGCTTTTGCTACCATCAGTCGTGCTGTTAATTTGATGTAAACAGTCAAAGTTAACAGAAATGTCATCGGTTATATTTTGACATATTTTTTATAATTTGTGTCGAGAGACAATGCAATATTTTTGATTTTCACTTTTTTATGAAACAAAATTCAATTCATTATTGGTTCGTCGTAGCCCGTAGTTCTGTGGTGAATAAGCGCATGTTTCATTTTTTCGAAACAAACTGAAATATCCCCTGAATGGTTAATTTCTGCTACAGAAAAGAATTGAGGAAGTCGGTAACAACTTCCGTTATTACTGAAAGTGTTTGAAAACACCAATATTTTCATTCGATGTTAGAAAATCTATAATTGTACATTTGCAGGATGTGAATTCCATTATTTCACAAAATACAGCTAACCGTTGTAACCTGTACCATCAACATGACTTTCGTAAACATAGATCAACAGATGATCTTCACCCATATTTGGAATAACACAATCGAGGAACATGGAGAATAAAGAGCTGTTGCGCTTCATATTTCTGAGGCCTTTGATCGTGTTGGCATGGGGATTTGCTGTGTGTGACTCCTCAGCTTCCTGAAAAAACGTTCCGCGCAAGTGTCCGTCGATGGATATCTCTCAAATACTTCAACCATCAACGCTGGTGTCCCTCAGGGATTCATATCTTCTCCAACCCTCTCTTCATTGTATATCAACGACTTATTAAAAAAATCAAGAATCAAATATATTGCTTTGCTGATGACAGCATACTTGTCTCGTCATTCCATTTGGTTTCCAAATGCTGATGCACACCTTCACCGACAGCAGGAGGTTGTATTTTATTGATACTTTCACGGAAAGTGTTCGAATCGTTTGGCACATTTGATTCCACCAAAAGCAGTAAATATCAAGAATATCCGACGGACTTTGGTTGCTCATCGATTTGAGGTTCAATCAGTACACTGTGACGATCCCGCTGTATATATGGTTGGATAGATGTTATTTCGAGCGATCATTTTACAAGTTTAACAAAAGTTAAACTTTATGCAGCAGGTCGCACAGATCTTAAATATGGATGGAACGTTGTTGTGGAATTGGCCGCGGTGGTAGTGCGCCCGACTCACGATCGGAAGATCGTGGGTTCGATTCCCGCCTCGACCAGATATTTTTCTCGAGAGAATTCATCTGGTTGAAGCTGGAATGATTCTGTAACCTTGTTAGGAATCACACGTTAAAAGGTAAGACCTCGTTAGTCCTTAGTTCGCACAAGTTCCCAACTTTCGAGAAATATTGTTCTATGGGGGCGACAGCTGATTAACTGAAAAACAGATTTCAAACAGATTTAAACATATGAAATGTATTCAAATAACTATTTTTAATGGAAACACGCCTGGGGAACCTACTTTATAGCGAAACTGTGTTGCGGTATTGTAAACTGTAGGGTAAAAATCTAACAATGAAGTATCACTTGAATGTTTGTTTCAAAGTAGTTAACAATGTTTCATAGTGAATTTTATTGTCTAATATGATTTGGAATCTGAGAAAGAATAGATGAAACTAGAAGACAGCAAAAGCTACACAAGGAAGAGAAGCCGTCACATCCAATGCTTGCCCTACTTCAGAGGATTGAAGGATGAGAAGAATTTGGTCCAAGTACAACATCACAACTTGCTCCAGATCCAAAAGCTCCATCCGTTGCAGCCTCACGGAAATTAGACTACCAAAAGCAGACTACGGTTCCAAGAATTACATTCACCGGATGCCCTGTTAGATAAATCCTATATAGGTGAAACTGATATAGCATTGCGGGTCCGCTTTGCTGGGCATAAGAGAAACACACAGCAAGGAGAAATCAGCAAATCGGGAATAGCAGAGCATGTTCGGACTCATCATCATAACATCAAGTGGTACCAAAACACTGGTATAAGAGAAAGTTCAAATGAGCTGAATATGTTTTCCAACCACGCATTCAAACTAACGCAACATATGAAAACCTGTAATCAAGCGGAAAAACGGTCAATTCTCGCTAAACCGGTTAAGTGGAGAGAGGGACGAGGGGATAGGTGAAAGAGTTCTTTCAAATAGTCATCTCTTGGAGAAATAGTCCAGTCATCACCGGAAGGCTATTGTGAATACTGACAATCGAAACGTCGTGAAGTAATCTGCTTTACGTCAGCATATTCATTTCAATTGTTTACCTCCTTCCCTTCCTCTTGTCAAGTAAGCAAAGCTCCAGACCCCGCTCCTATGTTTACTTAAACATTGTTATATGCATTTTTCTTTCAATGTATTATGTTTTTTATCGATTCATGAGCAGCAGTTCTAATTTTAAAAATAAGAAAATATATTCAGGATAGAACACTTTAATGCACATAATATTTATTTAAACCAAATTTATTGTCACGGTATTCAACAAAGAGTTAGGTCAAATATTAAAATCTCAAGTAATATTACGAAGAAAACAAATTTCTTGAGACTTTTTGATATACATTTCGATTCCATTCAACAGTCTTTAGTCCATGATATTCGAATCCATGATTCTAAATTTCTAATGACATTGGATTTTTGCTGGTCAATGTTGTGTGTCTGCTCAATTTTATCCGATTTTGGAATATCTACGTCGTTCTCATTGAGCCATTCAAGTTCGTGGTCCTCTAAATTTTGAATAATGCACATCAGTTTATTATCACAACAAACAGATATGAATAGTCTGATTTGAACTTCATGAGCTACTGAAATATTCATATTCTTTTCTTAATGGGGTTTCAAATTTTGAACAAGCTCCTTCAACTATCATAGAATATTCAACCAGGAACAAGTGTCAAATTGCTATTCAATCTGGATGACTATAAAATGGAAATGAAGGAGTGTCTGTGACAAAATATGGTGCATAGAATAACTCACAGTTCTGTTCTGTATACCATTCAGTGTGTGGGAAATCAGGAAGATCTTGTTCGCGCAGCAAAACATATTTTAGAGAATAGCGCATGGTGATTTCCCTACTCAGGAATACCTTAATGTAATACCTAAACCGAATACCTGAATGTGAGCATCATTTGTGAGAATCCTCAAAAATGCATTTTATTTTCGAACATAGACAATATGCAGGTGGCAATATATGAAAAAAGTAAATAACTACTGCTGACGTAATCACCATCTAGACCCCTCCACCGCTCGCCCTGTCAGCAAAAATGAGCAAAGCAAAAAGAACCCTTCACCCCCGTCGTCATCAGAACTATCAGTATTCAAATAACTTTTTAGAAACGTTTCAATTTTTCAATGATAGTTTTTCACTTTAGGCCATTTCTAATTTCAGGTTTTATTTCTACTGGTGACGACGTGATACCAGGAAATATGGGACTGAAGGACCAGAAATTGGCCTTGAAGTGGGTACATGATAATATACATCTCTTCGGTGGCGACCCAAATAAAGTTACAATTCAAGGACAAAGCGCTGGGGCAGCCTCTGTAACTTATCACATCCTCAGTCCTTCATCATCAGGTACTTTTGAGAAACCAAACAATTTTTAGGAATATTGCAGATCATTTAAGAATATGACATCCATATTTAGTATCTTCAGGATAAGTGAAAGTTTAAGTGAGCTTTCTCAGGAAGTCATGCCTTGTTGAACATTGTCAACTATGTCCTTTAGAATGAAAGTGAACTTATGATTGTGTATTTGTGACAGTTATGATTCATGTTATTCAAATGATATATTTTTAATTATACCGTATGTAAGCTGGTTATCCATTTTTCACAGGTCTTTTTAGAGCTGCAATTGCCAACAGTGGTTCAGCTCTTTGTACCTGGGCTAACCAAAGGAATCATGCTGTTGATAGGGCCTATGGTATTGCACGAGCAATAAACCCATCTTTCTCCACAAAAAATTCTACACAGGATCTTCTGAAACTCTTACTGAGTGTTGATGCAGAGAAAATTCATGATACTCAGAACAAATACAATGTGAGTTATTCGGTGCACTATATTTTGTCACAGACACTCCTTCATTTCCACTCTATAGTCATCTGGATTGAATAGCAAATTGACTTGTTCCTTCATTTCCACTTTATAGTCATCTGGATTGAATAACAAATTGACTTGTTTCTGAGACAATATTCTGTGATAGTTGAAGGAGAATGTTGAAAATTTGAAACCCCAGTAAGAAAAAATATTAATATTTCAGTAGCTCTCTTGATTCATGAAGCCCAAATCAGATCATCTTTGACATATTGGACGGCCCAATTCATATCCGAATATTACAAACATCTTTGGAATGTTGATTTTTTCTTATAGATATACTCAGAGGAAGTAACAATCCTATCATGCGATGACTGAAGACACGTATCCATTTGTAACAAATGACTTGAAACGTAACCTCGATTATGTTACGTTACGACTGATGAGGATTACTGTTATATTATCCGTTACAATTTTGACAAGCGTTGACTATTACCGAAGTATCATTTGCGGTTTTTCACCGTCGTACGGCGATACGTTATGACGGGTATACATATATCGCGACTTGTCTGGTTACCTCATTCTGTCACGTTACAGTAATCTCGCAACAAGCTGAATATTTTCGATGGTAGGTTATGAGACATCAACTCATATGGAAAAACGACTCAAAATCTGGCAAAGGGCGGATCGGACTGTAACGGTTACCTGTGTCGAAGTAATTACACCTCACTAGCTGTAACGTAACAACGAATGTGTTACGTTACAGCTAGTACGTTACAGTCATTTGCTACAAATGAAAATAGGCTTCCTGCTGACTGACTTGATCTTAATTAATCGAGAGCGTTGCATGTAAGAAATATAATGGGTAACTGTTCGAGGTTAGGCTATGTGGTTATACTGTATATTTCCTTTTCTTGCAAAAACTGAGTAGAAAGATTGAAAGTGAATAAATTTCAACAAAATCTTTGTTTGTCAATTTTTGAGGGGAAATTTCCAATATGTTAATAATTTTATGACATACTGAAATGAATAGTTCCGTAAAAATAAGGAAAACAAAGAAATACACAATTCTTCAGGCCAGAAACATTCCTTTTTTTTTGGAATAATATAGTATAATATAGTATAGTATAATAAACAATTTTTCACAAATTTCTAGATATTAAACTAGTTTCATTGTGAGGCAATAACCAAAAACAACAATATTTCAACACAAAATACCTGTGAATTTTTCAAGTTTTTTTTTGATCGAATTTATATGCGATGATGATGATGACAATACTCTAGAAGGTTTAATAATTTTTCAGGCATGGGGTCCAGTTATTGAAATTGAACATGAAGGTGCCTTCATCACTGAGTCAATGTATGAAGCAGTCAAACACGGACGTATCAATAGAGTACCTTTGTTGATCGGATTCAATTCCGAAGAAGAAATTTCTAAAGCAGCAGGTGAGAGTGATGTAACTGAATAAACATTTGATCAGCATTCCTGCATGGATTTGAATGAGACTAAGGTTCATTTATATTGAGTAACAGTAGCTTTTTCATTATTTATCATGACTCGCAGTGAGCGACATGTAGATTGGTCAATTTCACAGAGAATATTGATTATTGCTATGAGAAATTGTAGTGATAAACGTTCAAATATTCGTTTTTACACTCTTCTATGGTAATACTCTCTTAGGTTAGGTTGAGTCCAAAGTGCGTGGGTCTATTTCACCCTCCACCGCAACCCGCATGAGTTTATTGTGGCTCACACTCGACCAAATAAACCCAAATAACGAAGTCGATTAGTTTGTATGGTGAGTGGTCTTTCAGGTCAGTTGATGAGAGTACGGCTCTGCGGGGCAGGTACAACGTATATGCTCTGCTGTTTCATCGTTAATGAGGTAGTCGGATACTCAAGACTCCCACCTTGATACCCGCGACAACCGTCCCATATGAGGGTTTTTGCACGTCAGCTACACCTGACGATGCCTTAGATTCAACCGTGCAGGGCTTTTTCGCATCTGGTATTGGTGAATCATCACATGAGCGCGAACGTTTGCTAACCTGCTCATGGGGGTTTGTTCCCCCACCTGAAACAGATTCTTGCACCACAGTCGTTTTCTGGATGCAACACCAAACCTGTTTTTTAGGTTCAGTTATTGGATCAGGAGTTGGAGAGTTGAGAAGCTCTCGCTCTTGATGTAAATTTACAGGGAAGTCAGTTGAAGTCGTAAGCTCGACATCCATCTCTTCCGTAGACTCAGCGACAGAAAGAATTTTTTAGTTTTCTCTGTCTATAAATAAAAGTCCCACGAGTAGCTAGGGAAAAGAGGTCAATCACGGCAGAGCCCCGCATTACCGTGATAAGGCGATGCTACGACGAGAGGGCGCCTGGTATCTCGAAGGTTCTGTAGAGACAGCTGATAGCCCCAGTGTCATTTATCCTCTCTTACAAATAGTGTTATTCATTTGCGCAGTGTAATGATTAAGTTTTCTAAAACTAGGTGATGTAACCAAAATCTATAGTGCTGGAAGCACTAAGTAATACATACTATCACTTTTTGAAATTACTCAATAGTATATGAGTGAACTTACATCTTACCTACATAGAAAATTACCTACGATAAAACCTTTCAAATCGCTATCGAAAAGATGATTAATTCACTGGAAAATGTTGAGTTGTACCTTGAAACACATAAACTGGAACTCAATATCACTAAAACTTAGACGATGATCATTACAATAAAGTACAAACAAAACAAAAATGTTTCAGATACAAAATTAAAATTAACGAAACTGATTTGACTGGATAACATTTATAACGATAAATTGAATTCAAGCTAATAATTTTTACTCAAAATATATTGATAAGCAAGACTTGTGTAAATGAATAGGTGAAAGTGTATCCATCATAGAATATGTGCGATATAGTTTTTTTGTGTGTAATTTTTTTCGGGGATTTTCTGTTATTCAGTCAAAACTAGTATAATAAATTTTTGATTTTGATACATTATGTGTAGATGAAGTAAGTACATTATTCATGTGTATATTAGGCTTGCCTATCTGAAAATGAAGTTCTTCTTCTTCTTTTCAATGAAGTGTTTCTACGAGACTATTTGTCGAAAAAAGCACAGTTTTTTCCAGAAACAGTCTTCAAATTTTATAAATATCCCATCAGCAGAAGTTTTTATATATTCATAAAAGGTTTGAGTGTTCTGCGGATTTCATACAAGTCAACTTTTCATTGGTATTAGTTTGTTTCAATAAATATTTAGTCAACTGTGTCGTGATATTTACTGATAGATAGAGAATTTTGAACTTCATACATTGATTGTATTAGTTTTATTCCAAATTTCAATTATTCATGATATCGTTAGGCAATTTTCGGGCAAGTTTCTCTATGAATGCAATTTGAACCAAAGCGCTGCAGAAATAGCCAAATTGGTCGACCTACAGTACTTCAGGACGAGGATTTGATGACCCTGCGGGAGACTGATCAACACAAACGGTGTGCGGGAAGACGGAAGAATGATATAACTTTCTTCAAGTGACCCAGACCATCACAGCAGAGTCCTGTTGTGAGTCAATAAGCGAAATATACTAAAAAGTGCGAAGGCTGCAGCCAGCACTGATCAACAGAAGAGGTCAGATCCTGCCCCACGACAACGGCCATCGGCACGTTTCACAAATCACCGTTCAAAAATTGAACGAATGGAGCGTTGAAGTTCTGCCTCAACCACCAGACTTTCCAGACCTCTCGCAAACCGACTACAATGTTTCCAAGCGCTTCGATAATTTTCTCACCAGTAGAATCAATCAAGACCAGGCAAGAACGGCCTTCTTCGACTTTATCGAATCCCGATCACACGATTTTTATGCTGACGCAATCAATCGACTTGTGTTGCGTTGGCGAAAGTAAGATATATCAAAGTTTAATGTAGACTCTTGAAAAAGAATAAAACTTTTTTAAACAATCTAATATTTGTTATTACATATTCAATTGCAGATCTGAAATACTTGTCAACAAAATCATCATCTTGGGACCATAACTCAGCATACCTCATCAATGAAGACATGAATATCAACAAGTCGGATGTCTCAATTGAAGCTGGAACAGAAATTAAGAGGATATATACAGCCAGTAATTTCACAGATGATCTTGGGGCCGTAATTCGGGTAAAATATTTCATATTTCACGGAAAGGGGGATATTAAGGTTTAGTATCTCGGAAATCAAACTCAGGCATTCATTGATTACTGACATAGAGAACTGTAGTCACAAATATTCAATTCAATGGGCGTATACACATCTCCCAGAGATATGCTGGATTGACATTTTCAATTTCAATCTGGCATATATATCTGGGAATACTATACAGGGTATTCTATTGGAAAATGTGTATCCATTATGACTAAATGATGGACACCAAATAACCTAAAATAACATATACAGAGCATTTCTTTTATGCCCCCCCTTTATTTTTTGAACGGTCAACTCAAAAAAATTGAAATTTAGCATAATTAAATGAACACATGAATAGTTTATATAGAAGTAAAAATGACAGATAATACTTTCAAGATGGCGACTGGGTGCCATCTGGGTGAAGATCCTGACAAATGCTTCAAAACCCCAGAATATAATGTAAATATCTTCAACTACTACAAAATGGCGAAACTTTTAATAATTACCTGAATCCATTGACATTCCACTCAATAATATGAGGTTATAAGCTTGAGGTCAGTGCAGAACTTCTTGAATTATGAACAGCCTATTAGATATTTCAAGGGTTATATTCAGTTATTTGGCGTACTACCATTTCAATTTCGAATGGATAATACATATTCCTCTTCAAAAGTCTCCACACAGAAGAAGGAGACACCTCACAAACATTAGCGACGGAATAAGTAGACTGTTCAGGATTTACTACCATATCACCAATTATTTGCACTTGCTGTTCTTCCGGAATGGACGGTGACCTGAGGGCTTTTTGTTATGTACACTACCGGTAGTTGTGAATTTGGATACAAGTTACCTCAAATATTATCTACAGATAGGACGAAACGGACGAACGGAAGAAGTTCTTTGAAAATCCTTTCGGTCTCATGAAAATTACGCATCACACCATAAATAAAAATCGCTTCAATTTATTCTTCAAATGGACGAGAATTGACCATTTCAGAGATTGTTGACGTGGTACCTTTCTACTAGTAAAACTGAAAACTAACTGAGAATATTCTAACTGAACAATGATATTCATTGTCGTACTGAAAATTTTTGGAGTTTTCATAAACAAAAAAAAATTAACAAACCTTATCGGGTTGTTGGAATTGCTATATGACAGATAAAAATGAATATTTCTAGAAATATCGATGTTAATGTGTTTGCCTTCAGGAAATTATTGAATATTCTGCCATTTTGTAGTAGGTGGATATATTGATTTCATATTCTAAGGTTTAGAATTATCCGTAGGAGCTTCAAAATGATGTATCACAAGATCCCCCTTTTCTATTAATTTTTTTCCCAGATGCCGCCCAGTCGCCAGCTTGGAAGTTTCATCTATCAGTTTCATTTCAAGATAAAATCTTCATGCAATAATTTCATCATCCCAAATTTCAATATTTCGAGTTGACGCTTTCAAAAAATAAAAGGAGGGGACAATAAAGAAATGCACTGTATATAGTTGCCCTCATAACCTTTGAAAACAAATCACTTCAATTATTTCCATCTTACGAACGACAGTAACTTTAATTCATATTCACTACATATATTCTCTATCCAATATGGTGTCAAATGGCAAATAGATATATTATATTGAAAAACACCTAACTTTTTGGTAATGATCACGTCGAATTGAAAATGAAATCTGATTGATATACTTTGAGTCAAATATAGAAAATGAATAGGAGTTAAAAACTAATAATTTTTCAGTATCTTAGCGATGACCAGTTCGTCAGAGGAATACTACGATTTGCAGAATTGCACTCAAACTACTCCGATGTATACGTCTATGAATTCTCTTATCACGGCCTACTAGGGAAAAATAATGTGAGCTATCCAGGTAAAATATTTTCACTTACCTCCAATTGGTAACATTCTCAGTCTTTCGAAAAAGAATTGGTCCGTCCCGAGATGCCCGACAGAAGTGATAACTTAAACTAATCTTAGTTGACTCAATATTGAAATTGTTCAACTTGAGAAAAGCTCAGGTTATTGATTAAAATTTTACTATGATGATTCAAGGAAAGCTTATGTATTGATGAAATCTTTTATTGATTATTTTGTTGATGTACATATATAGGGCGTTCCAACGGAAACTTGACCACTTCTGTATGTCAGAAACTGACGTGTAATCAAAAATTTCAAAAAACACATCAATTTTTATTTCTAGGAAAACCAATTCTGATATGGAAATCATACTCGGAACTTCACCCCCCTGCGTTCAGCAACTACCCACCGATTTTTTCAATGACATTGGAGGTCAAGTGATACATCATGTGAAAGGTCTATTGTCCCTCTATCACTTCAGTGATTTTTTTCGAAATTGGTCGACTCGTTATTGAGAAATTGAATGTTGAACGTTTAATTTAAGAAAAACCAGAAAATTAGCTGTCCCTAATTTTATTGAGGAAATTAAAAAAATGTAATATCAATGGCAACACCATCAACGGATGAAGTATTCAAAATTACCACCATCTAGTTCTATACAATAATACAGTCTACTTTCGAAACCGTTACATTATTAAAGATGTCCGGGGTCAGGTTGCAACAATTTCTATTCTTCCTTCAGTAGAATGAACCATGTTGGAACACAGTGAACAGTGGCCAACTATATATTTTTTGTTCTGCAACAACTAGGTTAAAAAAAACTGTTAGTGCAGATAAAACACAGTGTCATCCATTTCAAAACGTTTACTACTAATCAAATACATTCACAGATAATTGTTTGAAAATGCCGATTTCTGATTCCGGACATCTTCAATAATGTAAGGAACGCTTTTGAAAGTAGACTATCCTATTATATATATCGAACTAAATGGAAGTAATTTTGAACACTATCCGTTGATTGTGTTGCCTTTGATATTACTTCTGTTGATTTCGTCAATAAAATAAGCGACAGCCAATTTTCTGTTTTTTCTTAAATAAAACGTTCAACATTCAATTTCTCAATAAAGAATGAACCAATTTCGAAAAAAAAAGGAGAGATAAAGGAACAAAAAACCTTTCGAATGATGTATCACTCATCCCCCAATGCCATTGAAAAAATTTGGTGGGTAGTTGCTGAATTGGTTCTCCTGGAAATGAAATGTTTTTTGAAATTTTCCATTACACGTTCGTTTCTGATTTAAGAGGGGGGTCAAGTTTTTGTTGAAAATCCCTGTATCGTAGTACCATAAGAGAAAAATTATCTGTTTACGATCTGTTTCCCATTAATCAGCTGTAGGATTAGATAGTGATACTAATAATGTACATACACAAAATTGGTATCATCATTTTGGAGCTTTGTTCCACATAATGAAAGAGTATTACGTGCTGGTTAGATTTTTAAAATACTGTCAACACTGAGCGTCTGTCCGACGTGAGAGGAGGAGCCTGCCTTCCGCTGACATATGCGTGAGAAAAAGGAAAGCCAGACAGACTAGCGCTGTAACGCGTTAGAAAACGAAGCGGTTTACCATCCCATAAGAAGTTATCACCTCATATCGTGAAATTATTGAATATTTCTATAAATTTCATCTCTATACTGAGTTGTATACTGTATTTTAAAATCGAATCCCAGCAGTAGTTGATATAAAAAAATTTGATAAACATTTCACACGAAAGTGGAAGTTCTCCAACTCTCAAAAACCAAAGTTTAAATTACGACTACACTATAAGTTACACATTTGATTGCAAAGTTGTTATGCTGGTTTGTGATTCTTCTACAGAGAGGTCTTATGATAATAAGATTTGCTTGAAATTCTCGGGAATATTTCGATATTATGGTGTTTTTTCGATAGGTCAGTGGAATGTGTACTATGAAATCTACACCAGTCACCAGATCTCATTTTGTTATGGAAGTGTACCAATAACAAAGCTGAAACTATTTTTTCAGGAATATTTATTTGAGATGGGGAGAAATTTCATAATAGAACTTTTAATTGAAATAAATGATATTCCAAACACTTTTTCTGGGTGAATATGTTCATTAAGGAACGAACTTTCTATTTAGGTAGGTCAAAAATTAAACAAAAAATTTAAAAATTCCAGCAAGGTTGAAAATTGAAGCGAATTATCGCCAATTATACCTTCTGTTGGGAGCGGCAGTGGCGATTTCCATTGTTACTACTGGATCTGAATCATGTTCAGCTTCATAACATATTTTTTCAAAATACCTCAATGTGTTTTACAAATGAAAGTATAGCCATCAAAGTAGTGTCACAATTCTCATGGAGTCTATTGATTTAGGTTGTGGAAAAGTGCAGCACGGGGAAGAAGGAAATTACTTGTGGGCCGGTGCGAAACTATCTGATTACCCAAAATCGGATGTGACAACGCTAAATCGTTACGTAGGATTCATCACAAACTTTGTGAATAACCTGTAAGTGTTTGCTGTACTCTGCATAAAGATCAAAATAGTTGTATGTCCCATTCGAAGTCTCCCTTAGATACGATACACTTGTGCCGGCGTTTTCTCCACTCCTCGAAGTAGGTCTGATATGCACTTTTTGGTATGTTCTTGATAGTTTAATCAACAAGTTCAAAAACATGAAAAATAGGTATAACGGTCCAAAAAATATGAGCGATTGTTCATTCGATTCGGAATCACCTCTAGAAAAATGTTTTTGAAGAATTTTGGTGCAGGCAAAAAATTGCAATTGTTATTAACAAAATGAGATTAAAAAAAATTGTATTTATTTTTTCGTTAATAACTGAAAATATATTGATATTCAGGCAATTTTGAAAAAAGCTCGTTAAAGGGGAGGAAATTTCCAATTGAAAAGTCACGACTCCCGAAACTCTATCTCCATTATTTATAATTTTAATTTGACTTTGAGAATAGGGTTCCGCGCGGCTTTTACGGCATGCTCGTGCTGCCGCTAAAGAGAGTTTATCAGAAGAAATAATTTTTTTATAACATAAAATGACATTTCAAAAATTTGAAAAAATGCTAGTATCTTCTTAACACTTGAATGAATCGAGTCCAGTAGAAAAAAAAGTTTTATCACCATTTTTCAAAAAGTTATTCAATTGTTAACTAACAAATGTTTTCCCAATCTTCGTTGGCATAAATAATGGGATAAAGGGTATAAATAATTGGCCTATAAATTTTAAACATCGTGAAGCCCTTTTGATATGTATTCTTTATACGATCCTGCGATAAAATTTTATAAAAATGTATTAATTTGTTAATTATGATTTTTTATAACTATTGCAATATGAAATATCTGAAAATTGTTTATAATGATATGAATTTTTTAAGTAATTTGCTTAATAAATTGTTTTGAACAAATAAATTCAATATTTTTAAAATTTTTTTTTTTGCTATTCTGTTGTCTAGAAATAATTATGGTTTTGAGGAAAAAAAAATTCTGTTAATTTTAATTTTTTATTGTTTAAAATCGATTTTTTTATATTTCGATCGTTTAAATAATTAGTTGAGAAATAATTTCGCTTTTAAAAATCATAATTTACACTTTTGAATAGTTTGGCAGGGAAAAAAATTATTCATCACCTAATTGTTCATTAGTTTGAAAATTTATAATAAACAAATATTGACCATCGTAATATTTTTTCTGAAGCAGAAAAAAATTATGAAAACAGCTATATATGATACTTTGTAATATCGGTTATGATAAATGATACATTTTTTTCATGACACTGTCTTGTATATAGCTGTTTTTATAATTTTTTTCTGCTTCAGAAAAAAATATAACGTTATTTTTTTTTTCTGAAGTAGAAAAAAAGCATAAAAAGTGCCATAAAATAATTTTTTTTTTCATTAAAACACTTTCTAGTATCTATTATAATAAATGAGACAATTGTTTTGATGGTACTTTTCTATATATAGCTGTTTTTATAATTTTTTTCTGCTTCAGAAAAAAATATAAAGTTGATCAATATTTGTTTATAACAAATTGTTAAACTGATAAACAATTGAATAATGAATACATTTTTTTTTCGCCGCCAAACTATTTAAAAGTGTAAATTATGATTTTAAAAAGCAAAATTATCGAAATTAAAAAAAAATCGATTTCAAACAATTAAAAATGGAAATTAGGGATTTTTTTAACCATAATCATTTCTAGACAACAAAATATAAAAAAATTCAAAAATATTGAATTTTTCTATTTGTACAAAACAATTTAGTAAACAAATCACATAAAAAATCATATCCTACGTTAATAATTGCCATTGTTTATTGTGAAAACAGGCATAGCTGAATATCGATTGAAAAAAAAATATTATCAACATTTTTCAGATATTTCATTTTGCAAAAGTTACAAAAAATCATAATTAACAAATTGATAAATTTTTATGAACTTTCATCCCAGGATCGTATGAAGTATATATATCAAAAGGGCTCCACGAAGCTAAAAATTGATAGGCCAATTATTTATACCTTTCATCCTATTATTTATGCTAACAAAGATTGGGAAAAAATATGTTAGTTAACAATTGAATGAATTTTTGAAAAATGGTGATAAAATTTTTTTCCACGGAACTCGATTCATTCAAGTGTTAAGAAGATACCAGATTTTATTCAAATTTTTAAAATGACATTTTATGTTATACAAAAATCATTTCTTTTGATAAATTCTCTTTAGCGGCAGCTCGCGCATGCCGTAACAGCCGCGAGGAACCCTATTTTCAACGTCAAATTAAAATTATGAATAATGGAGATACAGTTTCGGGAGTCAAGACTTTTTTTATTGGAAATTTCTTCCTCTTTAAGGAGCTTTTTTCAAAATTGTTCGAATATTAATGTTTTTTGAGTTATTAACGAAAAACTAAATACCATTTTTTTAAATCTTATTTGTTAATAAAAATTGCAATTTTTTACCTGCACCAAAATCCTTCAAAAACATTTTTTTAGAGGTGATTTTAAATCGAATGAGCTACCGCTCATATTTTTAGGACCTTTATCTCTATTTTTCATGTTTTTGAACTTGTTGATTAGACTAGGAGCTCTCCCAGCGATTCGGTTTCTATCTTCTCAATCGTCGCAAAACGCCGTCATTTCATGGATCTCTTCAATCTTAGCAAGAGGAAAGAGTCACAGGGTGACAATTCTGTTGAGTACGTTGAGGTGTTATTTACGTCTAAAAAATTACGAACCAGCAAGTTTTGAACGAACTTCGCTGCCATACGCTTCATGTCCAAAATTCCCGGAAAAATTGCATGGCATAAGCCATCCGATATCCTCAGCAACTTCTCTAATAGTGATTCGACGATCCTCCATTACAATTTTATTCAGTTTCTGAACATTTTTATTGGTTGTTGATGGGCCAAGGCGTCAACAGCAAGCGTCACCATTCACATCTTCCCGACCTTTTGTGAAAAGCTTGTCCCACTTGTGAATATTCTTCTGGCTCAGACTACAATCACCTTATGCCATTGTCAATATTTCGAGTCTTTTTGAGCAACATTTGATTCAAATATTTTGATTCATTTTTTTGATAGCAAAAAATCGTCAAACAAGAGGAACAATTCCAACTATGTACAATGTCTCTCATCAACAAATCAAACATGCTGAAACTATAAACATTGTTTGAGATGAGTGTGCCAAAATAAAAAATATAATCTTCAATTCCCTATTTCACCCCATTGGGGTGGGGGTGCGGGGGTAGAAATTCCTGATTACCTTCCTTGATGCATATTTACGTTATACAAAGAACCTACCTGCATATTTAAAGATTCTAGGTTTAGCAGCTTCGGTTGTACGTTAATATAAGGGTGTCAGTAGATCAATAGGTTCTCACTTATACAATATTGAATACCATTAGCAAAAACAAATCAAAGGATTAGACTGAAATACATTGGTTATCCTACTAGTCCTACTCCTACTCATATTATATATGCATACAGTTTGTGAGGATGAATGAATATAGTGTATGTATTTACGATTTTGACTTTTTTAAGCCTAAACAGCTCTACGGATTCAAATGTAGGTTGTTATATAAATAGATCATGACTTGGAATAACACAGAGGGGAGGTTCTCATGGTAACTCGGGTAAAACAGCAGGGAATAACTTGTATTTCATAAGTGGGTAACTATTGATTGATTGGCACTCGTATATTAAAGTACAGTCAAAGTTACTGAATCTAGAATTTTGAAATATGCAGGTAGGTTCTTTGTGTAGCGTACATGAGCATCAAAAAAAGGAATCGGGAATTTTCACACCCACCCACATTTATAATAGTAGTATAGACTGTAGATGTAATGCATGATTTTTTTTAGAATTGAAATTATCGATATTCTACTAATCATCATCACATATCACATGATATTAGTATTTAGTAATGTAATGTTACAGGCTCAATATACTCACTCTTTAAATTTATTTCTCATATGAGATAACTCAATCATTGCCAATTTTTTGTTTAGTAATCCAACACCAAGAGAAGAAGAATTATTTCAACATTTGAGATGGCCTACTGTTAAGCCCAGCAACTACCGATATATGGAAATCGATGAAAATTTGGCAGTGAAAGTGAATCCAAGAGATGTTAGTTATATCGAATGGGTGCAAGTGTACGACAAATATGCCGTTGAACCCTTGATATCCTATTAGTATTATACTTATGCTCAATAAAATTGTTATTTCTTATTGATTCATTGCTTATTTCTTACATTAATTGAATCTTATATCAGTACTTGTGATGCACTGTTTGGAACCTTTGGTGTAGTAATGAATATACTTTGGTGTAGTTTTGAATATTACTGAAGGTTGATCTCAACACCAAACAGTTATTTCAACACTTCGACACGTGTTTCGATCGCCAAGTGATCATCTTCAAGAAGAAAGATTCAACTGCGGTGAAAGCGATGAAAGTTTAAACTTCTCCAGATGAAAAAGTTCTTGAACAATGAAGTTCGAAGTGTACTGAGTTGAACCTCAAACCGATGAGCAGCCACAGCCCGTTGCGTGGAATCAAATGTGCCAAGTCACTTGAACACTTCCCGTGAAAGTATCTATAATAAAAGAGAGACAAATCTCCAGCCTTTCTTCGATGTTCCAGGCTATCAAGGTTGCACGGGATGTTCGCGTCTCCAATTCGGCAGATGACTCTTTTCTGGATGGTATCCATGAATTTCAGGGTATATTTGGGAGCAGAGCTCAATACATGAGAACAATACTCCAAAGAAGGTCTGATCTGAGCTTTATAAAGTATCAAAAGTTGCTGAGGTGGGTACAGTTTTCTGGTTCGGAACAGTGTTCTAAGCTTTTGAGAAGCCACCTTTGCAATTCCAGCGACATGATTGTGCAAAGACACATTAGAATCCATTTTAATCCCCAACAAACTTATCGAAGCAGAAAGCGGAATTGTCAGACCTGACATTATTATTTCCGGTTTGGATAAATTTATATTCTTGAGGAAAACCGATGCCTGTATTTTTATGGCATTGAATTGAACCTGGTTACTTCCATCCTAATTCGAAATCACTTCTAGATCCTCATTAGGATATGAAACCTTCTGCTATCTGTGAAGATATGCCTCCATAGCAGATGTCTTGGAATCCAAATGGAATGACGAGACAAGTGTGCTGTCGTCAGCGAAGCAATATATTGGATCCTTTTTTCAATAAGTCGTTGATATACAATAAAAAGAGGATTAGAGATAATATGGATCCCTGGGGAACACCAGCGTTGATGGTGGAAGTATTTGAGGGGGTATAACCACCGACTAACACTCGCAGGGAACGTTTTCTCAGGAAGATGTAGAGCCATGTAGATAAATGTGTAGGCAATGTGGGTAGATGAAGCAAACTCGAGATATCTTAGACTCTATAATATATTTTTAGAAAAACCTGATGTTTCATTGAGTGTCTGAAAATCAGCGAGGAATAGTTTACGAAAGAGAATTCCTTAGAGAACTCATTTTCTAATGTTTTTCCCTAGATAAGTAACCACATATCTGACTTCTCTGTTGAACTACCTTACCTGAATTATATAGATCTTGGCATCATCAGATAGTATTTTTCTTCTTTGGACTGTAAAATTCACATAATAGGTATATTCATTGCGAAATATTGAGACGGCAATATTTCTATCATCAGAACTGATTTTGCTGACATAATTTTCAATAGATAACTCGACATGAAATTGTAGTTCATCTATACCGTACTGGACGCCATCAACCTGTATTGTTATTCATTAAGTCACTATATTTTGGCTTACATATCGAAGTTACTGATGTTGAATAGATTTAGGATAACTAACATTAAATAAACAATGTTGCATCACATCAACTAACAACACCAAATGAATCATCTTCTCAGCGAAGACATCGTGGAGATGATAGAAACTCAAATGCTTTTTTACCAGAAAGTCCAAGAGGACTGATTCATTATTACTATTACTAGGATTGGGGATAAGTGATATTATTGAATAGAATGAGCATGAGCATATTGAAAATGTGAAAAAGGGAATTGTTAAAAACTATTTTTTCTCTTTGCAATTTTTTTTCACCTTCTGATAACTTCTGATCCGTTGACAAAATGATCATGCAGTAATATGACCAAAAGTATGTTCATTCGAATATACCTTGTTTAATCGAAGTATTCGTGGAATAGTCCGTTATCGGAAATTGCGATGAATACCTATTCAGAATAATAGATAACAATTCGTGCCAGGTACTCAGCTTTCAATTGGAATATATTTCTATAAACCGATCAATTTGGATATGCCATCAATACCTTCAATTATATTTTCAACTGAAAATTCAAACTCATTTCATGCCATTCATTGGTGAATCATAAACTGATAGCGATAGACAAAGTTTTCCAGAAATGCATCTGCCTAATGTGATACTGGATTCAGTAATATCAAGATTCATAGAGGAAGGTAAAGATCAACTTTGAAGAAAAATATCTCTAGGGGAGATTTTGAATTTGACAATCATTGGAAATGCTTCAACATCTTCAGCAATGTTCAATATGATTTCCAGAAGATAATATCAACAGGCTCCTTTCATGTCAAGAAATCGAGAAATACGGAGGGTACCGCGCTGTTAGTTATTTACTTCGTGACTTCTGATATTACACTTTCAGATGGATTTCGGTTATGACGGAGTCCGTTCTGTAAAACTATTTATCGATTATTCTCTCTCAGATATCCATCAAAGCCACCAAGATTTAGCGAAAGCCTCGGTAGATAATAACATCATCTGGAGGAGGGTTAAAGGGCACGACAGGAGTAAAGGTTTTCGCATTGCCGACTCTTTAGCCAAGGAAGCGGCTGGACTAAGAATTTTAGGAGCCAGTGGCACCTACGGCCTGATTACTTCAACAATTGCGTATCTAGCCA
>WOGO01000368.1:0-16234 GCA_015342085.1 Leptinotarsa defecta | reverse complement strand
CCCCATACAGACGACAACTCTCAGAAGTTGAGAAACTTGTGCGAGCTAAGGACTAACGAGGTCTCACCTTTTAACGTGTGATACCTGACACGGTAAATCATCGAAATAAAAACTGCGTATGAATTCAAGTATGATCCATTTCTGAAGACGGAGCCAAATTTTAGCCTCCAAAACATTGAGATTCGGAAAGTTAAAATTGCCCAAAGCTAGTCAATGAAAAAATGATTCGTTTCTCAAAAACCCTTGGCAATTCTCAAAGAGTAACTTTAATGGAATATGGAAAAATGACAATTTCATCAAAGATAGATGCATTCATAAGTTGAGATAAAGTAAAGCTACTTGAGACATTGTTACATTAGGCTGGTATTTCATTGTATTTGAAATAGAAACATGATCAAGTGATCATGTATTTCAACTCCTAATACTTCCAAAAGAGATAATTATTATTTTAATAAGTCTTATGAAAAATGAAAAATCGGGAAAGTGAATATTATGAAGACTATGAAATATGTTTTCTCCTTTTATATAAAATGTTCAACTCTCACCTGAAATCTGTTTTTTCCCACAGGAGGAGCTGCGTAAGGGATCTCTTGAAATGCATAATAATCTTTACCATTTTCGCTTTTCAGAATGTGACCACGAATTTTTCCTTCTCTAAGCTGAACCAGGGTACCGTCACTGATTGTCTGAAGAGAAATAAATATTTCTGTATTATCTTGAATATCTCCTTCGTAATTCATTAGAAACAAAGATATAATGGATAGTTAATTGATTTTGATAAGACAAAATACCTTACAAAATGGTCTCAAAATAAATAACTACTCCGAAACGAAAACTCCATACATTCTCTAACATTTCAAGTTCAGAATGAATATCCAATATTTTTTAAATTTTGGTATGATATAATTTCAAAAATACTACAAATGGAATCAGTATGTGAGTAGTTGCCGAGGTATGATCACGAGTTGTGGGTGTTCATTGAAATTTTCAAGGACAATATTTCTTGCATATTTCTTCACAGGTTGATAAAGTAGCTTTTTTTTATTGTCATTGAAGGTCAATTCAAGTGATTTTTATTGATCTCAGAAGTTACATTTTCAATGATCAGGCATCAAAAACTATTCTTAAAATTTTCCGACGTCTGTCGGATATAATCCAACGTCCTTCGTGGTATTAGCCAGGAGAGTAGTTGTTTTCTGATAGGCGTCAGTCCATTAAACCTACTGTGTAGGTATATCGAGACTGGCTTGAACATTTAAAGTTCATTTGCTTTAGATTTATTCTTAAAATGTCTGGACGTTGAAAAATTACCTCTTTTTATGTTTTGTTTCTTAAAATCTTGCTCAACAAATCAAAAAATATACATAGAAATCCATAATTGCCTTAGCAACGGGTCTAGTGATATGAATCAAGCATCAATGCCTTATATACCCATAACTTTCACTGTGCACAACAATTATTATCCATAATAAATATCACATTATTATCTTTTGATAAATACGGTCTGACCAATAAAATTAAAAATTATTGGAAAATACCATTCATCGATTTGAAATTAGAAATATGAACTATATTATATTAACATATATTATATTATATGAACAATACATCTCTCAGTACTTAAATATACTATAAATTATGTAAAATGTATCAACACCCTACAAAATGTAGAGTATCTCCAGAGGCTCCAATTAATTCAAGACATCGCCAGAACACTTAGTGACACGACTATCATCAAACTCAAATGAAGATTTTAATAGTGGTTTGCTAGATTGAAATATTAGTTCTGTATGAAAAAAAAATCTATTTTAAATTTTTATGATACATTGTAAAAACAATCAAAAGAAAAATTATGTGTTTCACACGGCCGAGAATCAGATTTACTACCTTGACTAGGCGAAACCGGAATAGATTAGTACTAGCCGCAGCAGTAAATCTGTTAATTTCCTATCCAGTCGAACACATAACCATTATTTCAAAAATATATCACATTGCAATTTCAAAAAAAATTCAATCGAATTAGAGTTCCCCCCCCTTTTTTTGTAAGGATAACTCTATTGAATTTCCAGAAGGACTATTCAACCATACAATAATGATATCAATCATCATTGATATTCCTGTTCAAGAGTTATGGGAGCAGATTTCATGAGTTGAGAGTTTTGAAGAATTATAAATTCATCTTAATTTTTCAACAAAAATCTCTATATTCTTCCATGAATCAGTTTCTCTTGAGATATGAGAACATAAAATAACGCATTTCGACTTCATCACAGATTTTCTCTGGAAGGCTTTGGATATTTTCTGGATCGATTGAAAAACTTCTGGAAATATAACAGTATACCTATTGGTGTCAATATGAAAAACTTTTCCGAAATATACAGGAGGTGGTAGAATTTTCAATTCCTACGTGAGACTGGGTTACTTTGCTTGTTTAAAAAAACTAGACTTTGAATATGTTTTTTGCCAAATTTTTCAGCATATATATTATATGGTGGAAAAGACGTTTACAAACCCAAAACTAAATATCAACGTTCCTGGTGAAAAGTTGATATTGTTGGATTCCGGTTGAATTCATTGTTCAAGAGGGTCTGCTTCAAAAGATATTCCGAATGAAAACTTTGAAATTGAGTGTCAAATTTGAGATTGATTATGAATTTATCTTATTTGAAAAAATGCAGCCAGAAGAAAGTTCGAAATGTCCTTGAAGACTTTCCCGTTGAGATTTGTAGTGTCCATTTTCATTTGGTTTCGATTGTAAAATGAGTTTCGGACTGAACAACTCTAATGCAGACTTCATGGTGACTGTGGAATTCATTGTTGTAAGAGACAGATCCAGAAAACTGGTGAATTCTTCATCACATCTAGGTTTATGTTGATTCATCAATGATCTCACTGAGCCTTCAGTTATAGCAGAAACTAGTCGATGTCGTGATGATTTCACCAAATATGTGAATTTTGACAGTGGAATAAATGATTTGCAGAAAGTAGATGGTGATTATGCTTGATCAAAAGAGGTCTCTAATTTGTTTATTCTGATCAAAGATCTTTTATTTTTGAAGGAGTAGGAAAAACCATACCGCATTCATAAATTTTCTGATCATCCAGGTGTTAAATGTTTGTTCAGCAAAGCCTAAAGCGATGCCAACGACAGGTTCTGGTCCGATGAAGTTGCTTGCAGCATCTTCCTTTCAAAGGGAGTCAGCAGCCCACTACCTTCCAGACCAGTATGGCCAGGAATCCAGACAAGAGAAAATCTGTTAAGTATTCCTATCGAGGAGAGTCGTTTTTTTGCAATTTGCTACCAATTTAGACATTGTAGCGCTTAGTACTTTCTTTCGGCAAGTGACAATATGAGAACAATTATTTTGTAGTAATTGATGAGTTTTTGATGATATTTGAGCTGTGTTCTCTAATATTGCAGAAACTATTTTTTGTCCTTTAGTCCTTGCAAAATTTAAGGAACTGGTTCAGTGAACAGTTCTTCTCCAAAAAAATTACAATTAATGATTTTTTCACAAAATTCAATCAGTACTCACGTCAGTGATTACAGCATGTGCAATGCTCAGTGTCATCAGAAGGGAATATCTTCCTATCAAGACTGCCATATTACACAATTATAATCAAGAGTAATTTGATAAGTGTATTCCAACCTTTGCGTTTATATACTCTCAGATTTGATTCAATCTGTTGAAGTTTCAGATTAAATCGTTTTCAATACGTGTATTATAGATTTCCGTCAACCGCCGTAGTCCACTGAATTTTTCAAGATGGAATATTCCTGTACCATAGATAAGGAAGATAAACAGTACATTTTTAAACAAAATCGTTGAAATTATTGCTTAAGTGCGTCAAATGTCTCATTATGACGATAAGAACATATTGTAGTTGATTCAGTATGTATCAACAAATCTAAAAAATGAACAGCATTTCTGTATATTTTTTAGTTTTGAGTACATTATCTACATCATAATTACTTTTTTTCCAATGAAACCGTTTAACATAAACATCTTTTATACTTATTTCATTTTCACATTTTCAGTTTTTATTTTAATTACTCAATTCTCCTCATTCTATTTAGTTCATTCAGTGCCTTAGTATCACAAGATAGTATGTAATTCGCCATTTTTTAGATATGTCCATTTGAAATTTGTATCTTTTCCAAAGTGTACTACTATTATACTAGTCAAGTTCGGTCATTTGATACCTATATTTAGGTAGTTGTGAAAAAATATTTAATGCGCCATTTTGTTGCTGCAGCCGTCTTGAATTTGCATCTTTTTCAAAGTGTAGTATTATTCTCCTAGTCAAGCCTTGTCATTCGATACCCATATTGGGATAGTTGAAAAATAATGCGTAATCCGTCATTTTGTAGGTCCAGAGTGAGTGGGTTTATTCGACTCTCTACCGCGACCCGCAAGGATTTATTATGGCTCACACCTATTTACACTCGACCAAATAAACCCAGCTTCTTAACGAAGCCGATTAGCTTGTATGGTTAGTGGTCTTTCTGGTCAGATAGTAAGAGTACGGCTCTGCCGAAGCTGCTTGCAGCATCCTTCTTTGCAAGGAAGTCAGCAGCCTCATTAACTTCTAGACTACTATGGGCAGGAATCCAGACCAGAGACAATCTGTTGAATCTTCCGCTCGAGAAGAGTCGTTTTTAGCAATTTACTACCAATTTAGACCTTGCTTGGTAAGAGCCAAGCGCTTCCAATGCCTCTTGACTTTCCGAGAATATTTTTATTGATTTGTGTATGAGGTTGTATTTTTCTAATCTCTCCGCACACGATTCAATAGCGTGAATTTTCGCTTGAAATACTGTCGCATAGGTTCCTATGTCCTGGGGCTGCAACTGAAAACACCTGCAAAGAAACCAGAAGGTGTTTGTGGTCCATCTGTGAACCAACAACTATCTGCTTTCAATATTTCCTTCTCCCGGAGGATCCAGTCCTGTTTAATCGGAAACAGTAATTTATCCCTCTAATCTCCGCCCTATATCTCTCATACCAACCATCGCAAAAATCATTGAAAAATTAATTGAAAAACGACTACTTAGATTCATAAATGAGCATAACATTATCAGTGAAAATCAATTCGGCTTCCAGAATAATAAAAATGCGCACGATGCTATTTTCTCATTTCTGAATGCAGTTTATTCTGAGATAAATTTCGGTGAAAAAACTGTCGCAGTATTTTGTGACCTGCCAAAGGAATTCGACTGCGTTGATCGCAAAATACTGCTGAGAAAGCTCCAACGGTATGGATACAGAGGAGTAACTCACAAATGGTTCGATTCCTACTTAATGGGACGGGCGCAGATGGTCAAAACATCTCAACTTTCAAAAAAAGGGAAATTAATTCTGGAGTTCCACAAGGTTCTGTGTTAGGTCCCATTCTTTTCTTATTATATATTAATGATCTCATCAAGATATTTCTGGGAAGTTCACCTTATTTGCAGATGACACTACCATACTTTGGAATAATAAAAACAATTGTAAGATGCACAAAATAAGTAATCTCTGCCGACTTGAAAAAAGTTAAAGATTGGTGTGATTCAAACTTATCTTTCAACTTAACTAAAAAAAAATATTATTATTCAGATGCTCAATCAACGAACTTTTTTTGAAGACAGATCACTGGAACCTGGAAATAATATTGAATTTCTAGGAGTCTCCATTGACCAGAATTTAAAATTTGTGGATCATGTCAAACAACTCACTATAAAAGTCTCCTCTGGCTGCTATGCGGTTAGAGTGATTTATAAAGAAATGGGGTTCCGCACTGCAAAGATGGCGTACTATGCACTCATAGATTCTCACTTATGCTACGGAATGCCGTTTTGGGGAGCATGCAGTTCAACTTTATTCAAAAGTCTGTTAATTTACAGAAAAGGGCAATACGGTATATAGGAAACCTTAAACCAAGAGACTCCTGTAGAACCTTCTTCAAAAAACATACTATTCTAATGGTAACTGCATTATTTATACTGGAATCTGTATGTTTAATAAATGAACTTATATTGAATTTTGCTGCATCCTCTTCCCATTATAACACCCTTTTCGGGTGTATCTGCAGGGAACTGCAGACACACTCTGAAACTCACTGTGCCAACTAAAACATTACCAGAGACTCCATATTTTACAACGATGGAAAAATGTACAATCATTTGCCTATGGAGATAAGATCTGCCAATATAAATGACTTCCAATTCAGGAAGTTAGTCAAACAATTTCTATCTGATAGACCCTATTATACTTTGGATTAATATTTTAACGATAGCTTTTAACTGACTTACGCATATTTTTTGTCTTTATTCATTAAGAAGCTCTTAAGTCGTTACTTTTTATGTTAACTCTTTTATAAACTTGACTTCTACTCTTTTATATATACACACATCTTTTATATCCTCCATTTTTAACATGGCTTGTACCCATGAACTATTTATATTTTTATTTTTATTTCAGTTGGTATGTATTGCATTTTTTAAGTATGTACTACAGAAGCTTTGTCTACAAGACAATGTCTTATGATAATAAAACATATTATTATTAAACCCATATTTTATTTATTTGCAGGTCCTTAACCAGAACTTTCAAAGTGGCATGATCTCAAACAGTACTTCTCAGGCAGCTACAGCACAAACTAGTATACCATTCAATTCCTTCATAACCCCCAATTTCACCATTAACAATGGTCTCATGCTTCAGAGAAGCGGCGGTTTCAAATTGACCATGGGTGAGGACGGTCGTTTGGTACTACAACATGACCCTACTTTGAATCAAGATATCCAGTCCCAAATAATACTACAAAGTTTACTTGGTGGATTAGTTCTGCAACCTTCGATGGATCAGCAAACGGTGCAACAAACAGTACAAACTATCCAGCAACAATCGGTACAGACTATTCAACAGCAGACAGTGCAGAGTCAAACTATTCAGACAGTTCAGCAACAGACTGTGCAACCACAAACAGTCCAACATACCATCCAGTCACTACAACCACAGATACAGCAGCAGACTGTACAGCAAACAATTCAGCATCAGACTGTTAATGCTTTACAACAGCCAATGCAAATAGTACAACCTCAACCTATGCATAGCATCCATTCTCAAGTGCAACCGATGCATTCAATTTCACAGTCACAAGTTCACAGCTTACAGTCCCAGATACAAGGACAAATACAAAGTTTGCTGCAACAACAGAATCATGCTGTACAAACACAAACTGTGCAACATTCTCACCTACAACCACATAATGTGCATTCACAGTCTCTGCAGAGTGTTCAAAATTTACAGAATGTTCAGAGTATTCAGCAAAATGTCCAAGGAATTCAGCAGAATGTTCAAGGTATGCAGCAGAATGTACAGAGTGTCCAACAAAACGTGCAAAGTGTACAACAGAATTTGCAAAGTGTACAGCAGAATGTTCAAAGCTTGCAACAAAATGTGCAAAGTGTGCAACAAAATGTACAAAACCTGCAACAAAACATGCAGAGTGTTCAACAAAATGTTCAAAGTGGACAGCAACAGCCAATTCAGTCCCCTCTACATTCAGCTCAGCATTTTAACACCAATCAGTCACATACTCAGACTCAACCTGTGTTAAAGGTTCAACCGTTTATGAAATCTCAACCACCGGTTCAATCAGTGCAACCAATTCAACATCATAATATAAGTCACCAGCACCAACAGTCACAGCAGCACCAGCAGCAACATCAACAATCGTCTAATACTAATGAAAATCAGCAGACTCAAAACAATCCCCCCCCTACTTCTTATGTTGTTAATTTGACCCCAGATCAGTTGGAACAATTGAAACGAAATGGACAGTTGACAGTTAATGGACAAACAATTTTCATGCAACGCCCTAACAAAGAACAGATTGAAAAAAAATTGTCACCAAAATGTAAGCCTGTGAAAAAGGTAAATAAAATCCAAAGTATAAAGAGCATTTTACAAGATAATGTGAATGATTCAGTCAAAACTAGCACAAACACTGAACATATTAAAGAAAGTGTTGGTAAATCTTTAGTTAGTGCCTTAAATGCACCCCCAAAGCACATACTACCTCAAAACCATGTTCAACCCCAGCCTGTTGCACAAAATAAGCCCTCACAGCCCCAAGCCATGGTACAGCCTCAAGCAATGGTTCAACCTCAAGCAATGGTTCAACCTCACGCAATGGTACAACCATCAGTGCAGATTCAGCCTAAAGTCTTACCAGAACGTTCCAAACAATTGCCAGTTTCTCCTCAAATACCTAAGCAGCAGAAAGTTGCTCCCACAGTTATATCTCAGGATTCTAATGGAAGCAATACCAATCCGGAAGTTGATAAGCTTTTGGGTCAGATTCTGGAAGATACAAGCAGTGCTAGTCCTAGTGGTGGTAGAGTGACACCTAGTACTCCACAGCCTCAGCAAAGAATAACTACCATACAATTGACCCCACAAAAACAGCAACTCCTTAAGAACATTCAGATCCAGATCCAGACGTTATCTGCCAGGATCACACCGGGTGATTCTGAAGTTCAAAACACTCTGAAGTTATTGTTTGCAGAACAACAAAAGATCTTAGCTTCTGGGAAACTTTTGCCGCCAGATAAAGTGTACTACCACAATAATCAACTCACCATTGTGAATCCGTCCACTTTGAACTTATCACCTCCAGTCCAAGTGAAGAACGAGCCCTTGCAGAGTCCCAGTGCCGTAGCTGTTTTGAGCAATAGTCAAAGTGTGGTGAGGACTACCAGTATTGAAACTCAGTCTACTAATACTAGTCAGGTAAACATTTTGAAAAATTATAGTAATTCATAGTATTACTATACTATATACTATATATACTACTTCAATTGTAAGTCTAACAGCAAATCACATTTAGTGTATTTCATCTATATTATTCACAAATCAATCCAGGCTCCAGTTAACTAGACTAGATTCCTAAATAGACCCTCAAGGCAGATCAAAGTTCTGAATTTGCCTTTGTATGCAATTAGTAAAATATATTGACAGATATGAATGCACTGGGACCCTTCAAAATCCTGTTGATTTTTTTCAAACTCTTCTATTTGAATTTACTAACCATAAATGCATTTTTCAAGTTGAGTTAATTTGCTCTCATCGGTATGCCAAGTGCTAAGTTGATACTATGTTGATTATTGTAAGCAGTGAAGTGCATGTCATATGGGATTTTTTTATTAATATCTTTATTTGAAATTTGTCTTTGCCATCAAATTCTGTTTCCATCGAGATGAAAAATAACCAAAAAGAAAAAGAAGTGATGCGATTCCCAGTATCTGTCAAATTTAAATTTTTGTATAAAAAAGTCCATAACTGGGCTTATTTCACAAAATTTTGAAAAAAAATTAAAAAGGTTTTTCTAAATGTAATATTCAAGCCATTTGTATAATTTTAGTAGCATAAAGATAACTTGCTTCTCTTATGTGTGTGCTGTGTAATGTGTTTAAGATATATCAAAATTGGGACTTTCCAGATGGAAAGACATGCATCCTTGGTGTTCGATTAAGCACTAGCACTTCTTAATATTTCTGTATTCCATATCGCTTTCAGAGTCAGCACTACTATAATTTTGTTTGAGAAATTTAGGAAAGGGTCATGCTCAGTAGGTTTGGTGATACTTGGGCCTCAAAATATTCTCTTGGGGTCGTTTCACTTTTTTCAATTATACCCGAATAGTGAAATTCTTTGAGCGATTTTTTTTTACTTTCTACATGCTTTATTATGTGATCTTGTAGTATTTTGTCTATCCTAGTATCACTTTCATTGAAGTTATATTTCTCTTTGTCCCTCAGCAGATCATACCACAATATATTAGTTTCTGAGCAATTAAATCACCCTTTCATAGGTCAAGGGTAGGCTGTTGATATTACATTTACCACCACATGCACCAAGTAATTTATGTAACATGACAAAATAAATTACGTTTGTTGAAAAAAAAAACAGATTTTATAGAAGCCGTATGATGCAGGAAAATCCTGTTTCAAAATCACCAAATTGGTCTGTTCATCTGGTGATATTTCGTTTTAGAAGTCCATAAAATGAAACTTCTTATCAAATTTTTTGCACCTCTTTTCCAGTTATCGGAAATTTGTGGGTTCGTTATTATTATCTTGGGAAACAGCTGTGCTATAATTTTATTGAAGATTTTCACAATTGTTATAATAAATGTGTATGGTTTTAAATTTAACACTTTCAACTCAAATATATTCTAGATGTTTTATAGTTTTTTCAACTTAAGACGAGTCGATTAATTCTGTCAGCATAAAAACTATGTGCTTGTGATTCGATGAAGTCGACGAAGGCCGTTTTTGTCTTGTCCTGATTGGCGAAGGTTCTACCTGTGATAAAGTTATCGAAGTGCTTAAAAAGATGGTAGTGGGTTGGCGAGAGGTCTGGGGAGTATGGTGAGTGAGACAAAACTTTGACGCTCAATTCGTTCAGTTTGTGGAGGGTGATTTGTGAAATGTGCGGACGGACTTTATCGTGGAGCAGGATCGGAACTCTTCTGTTGACCAGTGCAGGCTGCTGCTGATGCAATTTTCAATACATTTAGTTGATTTCCTCACAATAGGGCTCTGTTAATTGTTCATCCTAATCTTCTGTTATTAATTGTAATCTGTCACCTGATTCTTTGTGTCATTTTTTTCTAATTGCACCCTTACCTGTATTCTATTTATTAACAGCATGTTGGAAAAAATCCATTTGTTATTTCATTATTGGTTTCATAGATGGTTTTGAAGGCAGGAAATTCATTAGCTTATTGGGTGAAAATTTGTTTTTATTTAGAAAAGAATAATGCGGACTTAGAAAAGAAATACTGTCATATGTAATTTTCTTCCTGGTATTTTTTTGTTCATATTCACACGTTTTGTTATTGGATTTGTGTTACTTACAGGCGCAAAAAAGACTTGCTGAACAGTTTTCATACTCCTACTCGTTTTAATGATTTCCTGTGCAGGAGAATAATTTTGTTTTACTTCTACAATATTTCTTAATGTGGCCATCTAGTAAACAATTAAAGCACTGCGAAATGGGAAGTATATAAGGAGTCGTTGAATCACATATCATTCACAGGCCAAATTTCACTTACATTGAACACTGCCATCCTTAACGGATGACTGTCATCCACAATTCTTGTGTAGATTACCTTCTTTTTTTACTAGTCTGATAAATTTTATACACGTGTGTATGTATGGGTAAAACCTTTGAGCTGTGTTTAGAAAGAATGACTCAGTTTTCTACAAAAATTATATTACAAGAATTTCAATTAAAAGTTGATAAAAAGTGATTTCTTTCTTATCGACTTGCCATTCATTAACTTAAAACCTCATTTCTCAATATCTGCCACATTGAATTTACAAAAGTAGATAACGTTGAAAAGAGAACTCCTTTACCTTTTGAACGAGTTATTTGGACCCCAGATCTCATTCAAAAATTAAGGGTTAGATAACATTTTTATATGTCAGCTTTACGACTTGTAGCTTTCTCTCTTTTCACAATTAATTAATTAACCAATACTTAATGAAAATAGATGATACATGTATTTGATAGAAAAAAATAGTTGAAACTTGTGTGAGCTAAGGATTGACGAGGTCTTTCAACGTGATTTTCATATTTTTTACATATATTTGAATAGCTGCGGGAATCCAAGATATTAATTTTTCACAGTAATTGTTTGAGTTAGGGTCAAGTATTATCATCTTTCTGTTCAACTTCAGTTACTTATATAATTTTTTCTAGTCATTCTTTTAGATTTTATAGGGACGGGTAAAATGAAAATTGAAGTTAATTGTTCCTCTGTTTACGACCAACTTCATTTTTATCTGAAGTGCTCAATTGATTCAAAGTTCAACTCAGTACACTCCAACCTACACTTTTTCAGAAGTTTTCAGGTCCACTGTATTTTTTTGCACGGGCACCGTGCTCAGGATGTATAGGTATTCCTTCATTAAACAAAAAATCGCAAAAAAACGTGGTTGGGTATCATTTAACCTTTCATAGGAAATTATCTTAACGATTTTATAATTATTAGCCTATCTTCGAAACCAATTATATCATCTGCTATTATGTAATTACTCCTGTTATTGTTAGTGCTATTTACAATGCAGAACACAAATCAATTGGTGATACTATTGAAATGACATTTAATTGATGAATTGATTCAAATGATGACAGAAAAGTGTACTGTAAAAATCTCATACTATTATCTAGTGTTTACTACCTTGAGTTGAAATTATATATTGTTATCAGCTGATAAGATAAATTGCCAGTTCATTAAAATGATTATTTACTTAACAAATTTGCCACCATGTAGTGTGACACAAACCTGAATTTGTCTTGTAGTGACGTCATGATGTATAATCATAACTGGGATTTCCATTTTGATGAATTTATTTATCATCATTGTTATTCAGTGAGTTTATGTTTTTTTATTTTCACATGGTTGTGGTATTTCATACTTTCATAGAATCCTATGAGAAATTTGAAACTTATTAGCAGAGAAATGTACATTAAATCAGGAAATACATGTTTAATTTTTCATAACTTCCAAGAAAATGATGCTAGTAATGCTTTTTGAATTATATTGGATTTTTTTAAATATTTAACAATACTGTTATGACCTCAGTGAAATAAACTTCCTTCAAAGATATATAAAGATGTTTTTTTTTTATTTACAAGTATTAATAATTATCCAAAACATAATGATTAGTATAGTTGATAGAACATCAACTTTTGACAAAATTTTAATTATTGTTTTGAAAACGTTTTTTACTACCTATAAAGTTGACAGAAATATGATGCTTCTGGTGTCAGGTATATCCATATTCATTAAATGGTTATGCTAGACACGGATCTCTTGAAGGCACCGTTTTGGCAAGGCATGATCAACTCCTTCTTGTCCTAATTCAGCCACCTAACCTAGGAAAGGAAATAGATGATATATGGTGAAGTTCCCAATGGTCTTTAAGGTGATTCTGTATTTGGGATTAGGAATTAATTGCTCACTCAGGAATTTGCTACTTCTCTTGATAATTCATATCAACAAAGTCTCTTCAAACTTCCAGAGTTATGTGTAGTTTCAGTTGCTCATGCTCTCATAGCTCGAGACAGAATGATTTGAACTGCTTGAATTTTTGAGGGTGCTCAAGCATTTTTCCAGAAGAGTTTCACCTGATCTTCTACTATTATTGTTTTGTCTAAAAAGAGGTTGCTTGATACTTATTCGAAAGGCAGTAAGCCTTCATTAACTAGTTATCGCTCCCCAAAAAACGATTGATCTAGGTTTGACTTGATAAGACAATTTATTATAATTACCCACTAAAGTTTCTGCCCTTTTTCAACAAGTCGGTATAATCTTGAGAGTCGGAAAAGCATTATCTACAATTGGCTTCTATGTAAATTATCTAAAGAAAAACATTTGCCTGAATCCGAATTCGAAACCAGAACCTGTCAGCTGACATGAATAACAAGAACCTCAGAAGTGAAGCCGGCACAGCATTGTTATTATTTTACTTTCACTACTTATTTCAATGAAATATCATTTTATGAACACGGTATTATCCACATTTAGTGAATACATCTTCTGAAGTGAAGGAAGGTTGAAGGATTTTTTTGTAATTTACTTTAATTACTAATGTACTGTTTTTATCATTTCAGCCTGTAACGACTCAAGCTCACACAGTACCGAGAATATCAGTGTCAGTATCTCCCAGTGAAACTATTGCAACTCAAACAATACATCATCATCCGCAGCCATTACTCCAATCTCATTCCCATACTCATCATCATAACAATCACCATCATAGTCACCTTAATCATCATCAATCCACACATCAGTCACCTTCCAGTCATCAAATAACAAACCTTCCTATCCCCTCTCTTCCCAGCATTGTCACACATCCATCTATAACTCCTCATCTTCCAATAACCACTCATTCATCTTCAGTTGCTCATCATCCTATCAATACCCATTCAGTATCCACGCAACAAATTCAACAACATCACAATAGTCTGCCAACTAGCCATCATCAGAGCCACCTGCAGGTCAGCCACCCCAATCATGTGATTAACCAAAGATGTCCTCAACCAGTGAGCCAATCCAATATTCAACTTCAACAGCATTTGCAGCATCAACATCAGCAACAGCAGCATCAACAACAACAGTTGGCAAAAAAAGCACATTTGTAAGTAACATTAGTAGGACAGTATAGCTTAGAATAATGATAACACTAACAAATCATATTGCTTCTAAAACTCTTCATCATGCCCTAATGAAGATCATCTGGTAAGAATATCAAGAAGGGTTAGAAAGGCATCACTAGAATAAAGCTCAAGTTTTGAAACCTTGTACACAATGTGTGTGAATAGACGATACATGTCAAAACATGTTATTAGTGACTGATTGTGTTTTTTGCAAAATCTTTTGCATTTCAACCATCTATTACTAGTAACAAAAGCTTTATAGTTTCCTGCATGACACTTTACCTGATAAACCTTTCAAGCTAAGTGTAACATTGATTAAATTTTTTTTTTCAACTCACTTTTACATTCAACTTTGAACTATTTTTCATGGTGGTCTTTATTATTTAATAGAGAAGTCTAACTTTTTCCAAAAAAATCCTTTTTTATAAAAATACATCGAAATAATATCATCAATTACTCTTTTTAATAATAATGCTTTGCTTTGAATGGTCACTTAATAATTATTGTAAATTATATCATTTTTGATAATTAACAAAAGTAATTTTTTGTGGAGGAAAATCAGAGTTTTTATTGGCCTTCCTCGGTAGTTGCATCTTTCACAATTCAAAAAATATGAAAATTGTAATGGAGAACCAAATTACACATGTAGAAAGGGCAACTTTTTAGTTCACCTCGATAAGTTACTGTGTAAATTCAAATACCCAAAGAAGGTTGATAAAAACTATATCTATTTTTTAATTTCTTACTATCAAGTGTTTTTTTTTCCAGAATTGAGACTCAGTTGAATTTGGACCAAAATGGAGCAGTGAAACCTGATATCCACACACCTTTCAGAGACAAGAAAGATGCATGCATTAGATTGATACGATATCACTGTTTGGACCAACCAGTTCTATCGGAGAAAGATTTGGATAAAGCTGATGAAATTTTTGAATTAACTGCCCAACACTTTATTGGAAAATTTGCTAAAATGAAGGATAAATACAAATATTTGTTGATGAAAGAAAGTATGGTAAGTAAAGTTTAATGTACATATCTGATTGTATTTTTCAGCATTCATAAAAGTCATTGCACTGATCCTTATTAATTTCCAATTGAGATTTGAAATTGGGTTCACTCCATTGTTAATCAGTTTTATTCAATTAATACTTTATTTACAGATTTTCAATGAACAATTTTCAAAACTGCAACTAGCTAGCATCAATTTAATCAAATAAATTGATGGATGTAGCTGTTACTATGTGGTAAATCATTAAAAATGAGAAATGAAAATTTCCTTGTTTTTTTACCACTTTTATTTGTAAGTAATGTTACTGCAGTTTCGTCCTATAAGGAAATTTTCTTTATATTTCATACTGAAACCTCTGGATCAGATGAACCTATAGAAAACAGTTTCCCAACACCAAAACAACAGGAGTTCATTATGATTAACTTTTACTAGTATGTTAGTGTTTTTATATCCTAGTGGCCTACCTACTATCTCTTGGTAGTACCTAACTGCTATCGGTTAGTATTAACTAACTCTACCTGTTATGGTTCCTACGCTAAACAACCTTTTTTTAATACCTCTAATTTGTTATGTATTTCCTCTATGTTAGTGACTATTCCCTACATTTTTCCCTAATATTTATGTTTTTTATTTAGAATTATTATGTATAAGACCAAACAAAGGGTTATTCGAAATAGGACCTTTGTTGTTGCTCATAGAACTCATTTCATACTTTTCGATTTCCAAGCTTTCAAAGGCATCCAGAAACCAGTTGTCATGTACCGGTCTCAACAATTTTAAACATTTTCCACTTACTCTGTAGTCGTTCTCTATGGCATGTTGAGCGACACTAGATTTCTCTGGTCTATGACACCGAACATGCGAAACTATGGTACGAGGGTGATTCGTTAGATCGTTCTAAGAAAAAGTTCTTACGTAGTAGTAGTAGTAGTAGTAGTTTATTTGACCAGATTATGTAGTTTATACATTTATGGCAAGTCACAGTAAATTCACAGTCATATTAGTC
>WOGO01000367.1:0-24776 GCA_015342085.1 Leptinotarsa defecta | reverse complement strand
TTGTAGAGTAGAGATAGAATTACCGTCTAGTAATGATATCAAAGTAGCACAGTAATCAAAGTGTGGTAGGATTATTGTTTTATAAACAGTCAAATTAGATTGGAATGTTAATTGTCTACTAATTCTAGTAAAGAAAAACAATTTTTTAGGCATTTTATCACACATATACTGGAAGTGTTTTTTTAAGTTCAAAGTGTTATCAACGATGAAGCCTAGGAATTTGAATTCTTTCACAATTTCTATAGTTTCGCCGTAGATCTCAATATTGATGGAGTTGATATCAATTAAGTTATCAATTAGAGATATATAGGGTGTTTCAACATTTAAGAAAAAATCATGACTTCAGTGTATACAGGGTGTCTCAAAATACGCTATTTAATAAAAAACATCGTTTCTGGCTCAAAATCCCATGGTTTTTCTTATGGAGCTTAATTTTAGTCATTTTCAGACCTTGTAGCGGAACCTTGTGGAACACCCAACTTGAGGTAGATGTGACGTTTGTAAGAGTTATACGATGCAATATGTATGTATATATGGGGAAGAAGGTGATGACGTCATCATGGAGTAGAGAAAAAGTTAATTTATTTAAAACGAGTTTTAATAGCCCAATTTCTATTTTGTGCCCCGAAAATACTGGATTCTTCTTATGTACAACAATTTCTAGATCAAGTAATGAACGCTTGTAGAACTTACCTTCTCCCTATTGTCTCTATCACAATCGTTCAGCCCATATATCAGCATCTCCTTGCACGACCCCGTATCATCCCTCTTCATGTTATAAACCTGCATGGCAATGTCGTATACGCAACTTCGATACAAAACGTTCACATTCGATATGTTTCTACACAGAGTCTTGACCACATAGTGCCAATTGTCATAGTCCATGAACACGCTTAAGCACTTCTTCATGATCTCCAACGTCACGATCTGAATCTCCAAATTGGCGTGCTCCAATAACTGATCCCAGCTCACGATCTTGAAATCGTTAGTTTCTTCGAGGATATCCAGCGAAATAGCTACGCGTTTGCAGATTATTTTTAGGTGGACTATTTTTTGAGCATCCGGTACTTGGTTCAGGGGGCTGATTAGCTTAGCGATGTGGTACGAGTCAACTAGTTGTGGGAAATGTATTGCGATTCCTACAAAAAAAAATGGTGGAACTGGAATTTATTTTTTGGTAGTGGTCTGCAAATTTTCATGCCTGAGATTTTGTCTACTCGTGCGGTTGACAATATCAAAAGCGATGAAGTAACGATTGTATTGCTCGAGGGTAGTTTATGTATACTGATGTTCGTATACTCTACTTGTCACACGTCTCTTGGTCTGGCCTACATATGTTCTATGGCAATCGAAAATGGAAATTCATATAACGGGTGATTTTTTAAGAGGTATAGGATTTGATTTTCAAAACAACACAAACAATTTGAAAAAAATTGATGAAATCTTTTTGGAATCGATAGAACGATCAATGTAATTTAATAACATATCGACCGGTATTTCACGTACAAATGCTTCAATATTAGCTTCCAGAGCGTCAGTCGTTGCTGGTTTATCCCTGTAGACCTGAGCCTTAACATGACCCCACAAGAAATAATCCAAAGGCGTTAAATCACACGATCTAGGCGGCCAATTGACGGGCCCCAAACGTGATATAAACTGTTCACCGAAAGCGGCTCTTAATTGGGCCTTTGTTTCGCGTGCCGTGTGGCATGTGGCACCGTCTTGTTGAAACCACATGTCAGGCATGTCCAATTCTTCCATTTTAGGCAACAAAAAGTCGTCAATCATCACACGGTAGCGCTCGCCATTCACAGGGACTGTCTCGGGATACATCGGTAGCTCTTGCAATGTTTGTGGCTGGTCTTTACTCCAGATGCGGCAATTTTGCTTGTTTACGTATCCATTCAACCAGAAATAAACCTCGTCGCTGAACACAATTTTTCGATAAAAATGTGGATCTTTCTCCAAGTTTGCCAGCGCCCATTCAAAATGTTAGACAGAGTAACAGAGGCCCAATTGCTGTGAACGGCGGCGAATCGACATCTCACGGTCATCACGAACACTGGCGGATACATCCTCAATATTTTCTTCGGTCCTCACTCTACGTATGCGTGTTGGTGGTTTAATGTCCAATAATGTAAAACTGGGTTCGAAATTTAGTCACAAGCTTCCGAATATCTCCCTCAGTAGGCCGACGAAACTGCCCATAAATTGGAAGAAGTGCACGAGGCACAAAATTGGTGCACGATGCACCAATTTTGTCCTTGGGGGAACGGAGGAATGTGGAAATTTTATTGTTGGCGGTGAGTATTGATTTCATGTCGTGTTTTTGAGAATTCGATCAATTTTGTCAGTAGTTACAGTCAACTTGCTGTCCGAAAGTCAGACCCATCCTCAGCCTTGCCTAAACATCATCAAGAGACAGATCACAATATAGACTTTGCGAACACTAACTGAATCACCACAACGAAAACACTACCAGCTCTGATAATTCGCGCGGCCATCGAAATCGAGAAGCGACCTTCCTGCCTGAACAAACGTGACAACGGTCAGACTTCCAACTAGCTGGAAACCCCTTATTTCCCGATGTCCACCCCCCACCAAGACGTCCGGTGATGGTAATCACCCCGAAACCTCGTCCCCAAATTTCCACTTCAGTAGCACCTGCCGATATAAATACCACCGAACACCCTTCGATACCTCAGTTCAATCTAAGGAGTAGGAAGATTGAGACTTCCGAGAGAACTCTTGACGTGACCTGGGAAGTAGGCAGATTGAGACCCCCGCGTCAAGTCACATCAATTTCTTAAAAATAACTCCAAAATCGGAGCCGAAACGTCGAATACGAAACCACAAAACTTCAGACGCGGTTCAACCCGAAACTCAACAGGATGCCTATCGGGCTGTGTAATGATTTTCCTATATGGCAACGGTAAATAATATTTTTTTATATGAAGGTTTTTTGAGAGTTCTTGACATGTTGTATGGCGTCAACATTCGCTTTACAATTCTAATCGACTTTTGATTGAAAAACAAACTCGATGATGACATCTACAAGCCTAGCGTGGAGGTAATGGTTATATTTAAAGAGTTTGGCGATGTGGCTGGCAGAACACCATAATTAATACATTATCAAAAATAAGTAGAGGCTCATACTATAATTGAATCTTTAAAAAACTTATGGAAAACTCACCTTCGAGACAGAGAACATAGTGCTCCATATTCGAAATCGCCTTCAGACTAGAATCCACCACCTCGTTGTACTGATCGTCATTCAAGATACGCAGCATCAGCCCTACAGTTTCGGCGCAAGGCCTATACGTTGACTTGCTAGAAGACTTCATCCTCCGCAACAACAGATTCAAGAAATCCCGCTCTTCGCCCTCTTTCCAAGGCTTGAGATCGTTTACCAGTAGTACCGACGAAACGTGTATACCGACTTCTGCAGTGCCCTCAGAAGAGATGAGGTCAACAAGTGAGGAAGTCGGTACCGTAAGGTAATCCTTCCATGACTCCACTATCATCTTGAGAATATCCAGGTTGTATTTAAATACGTCTTGCCTTTCTTTGGTTAGGTTCTTGATTAGAAAGTCCAGCATCTCTGTTCCTAGGAGTTTCTCCTTTTCGGAAAGATTTGTTACTTGAGATGCCCATTGGGATAGGATCACCAGCTGAAACATTCAGTTAGAGAAGATATCATGACAATGAGTTTGTCGGCGCCCAACGCGGGGAGAAATTCACTCAGTGTTTTGATATCGAATATTTTGAATGAAGGAAACTCACCACATCTGTTACAAAATAGTTTATTTCATTTCCGGCACATTTGTCTACGACAAATTGCATCAAAGGTTCCAAAAACCATTTGGAATAGTTGCTGAAAATATCCTTCATGTTATCGATGACTTTGACGAGAAAAATTTTCACATTATTTTGGGTTTTTTCGTTCAGAAGTGTTGTTCTAATACCTGGAAAAAATCGAAGCTAATATGTAAATTCGTTTCAATCCTTCGAACATAAGCGAAATTAGCGACGAAAATTTCGCTGTCTGAAGATTCATCATTTATTAACCGGAATTTTACGGGAGTTTCATCCCAACTCTCTCTTGAAGAAGATCACTTGGTGATCGAAACACGTGTCGATGTGTTGAAAATAACGGTTTGGTATTGGGATAAAACTAGTTTTGTAAATAAAAACGTTTCTACTTACCATTCATCCAATTTGGTAACACAATATCCTCCTCTCCTTCAAGTGGCAGTTCGCTGACGCCGGTATCGAAAATGTGCCGAATCAACCCGCAAATCGTGCCCATGCACTCATGCGCGTTGATCTCCGTCGCGTCCAGATGTATCAGACTCTGAACCCCAACGACGTCTTCCGCCTCCTCGATGACCTTCCCCTGAAGACGCAACACGGAATTGGTAAAGTCGAAATTCGTAACGTCCTCGCTTAGGGAACTGTTGAAAAGCCTCTGCGACTCGATGTACCTCAACGACTTGGACTGGGCGTTATCTCCGAAGCGTTTCCTTCGCAATTCGTCCCTGATGCTCACCAGGACCTTCCTCTGGTGAGGAACGGAGTCGAAAAGTACGGGGAACTCGTATACGACGTCGGTGTTGACTATGCCGCACCACAGGACGTCCTGGCCGTCAAGCTGCCTCACGAACAGCTTGTCGTAGAAGTCGGGCTTCCTGAGAGAGTTGCTGACGATCGATGCGAGGGCGTTGTACGCGTGGCACTTGTATTTCCTTACGGTTTCCGTTCTAGCTGGTATCTTGAAGGCATTCAACGCCATCCCAGCAAAAACTGCCAGAAGCTTCGGTTTCTTCGCCGAAAGGGAAATAGGACAAGCCTCCCGACCTGGTGTGCCTATCGGAATTCGTAAAAACAAAACCTCGACCAGCGTGAAGTGAATTGTAGCCAACTCCAGGTCTCTCTCTTCCAGTTTCCTTAAAATAGCTTCTATATTCTCCACGTAGAATGCTTCAAAAACAGACAAACTGCTGTTTTGGAACAACGGAGGCAATACTTTCGTTGCGACCTTATAGCGACTGCTGAACGCGATATCTTGGTCGCAGCACATCGAATAAACTTTGGCGAGTATTTTCCGTTGCAAACTCTCGTCGATGCTTCTCGCTAGACTTGATAGCAAATGGAATTTCTCTACGTTGATTTCAGAATTGAGATAATGCGATATCAGAAACTCGAATATCGGAAGAGATCGCACGAATGGCAAAGATGTTAACATTTTGTTAACGGCGGCGGTTTTGGTAGATGAATCAGTTACAATAGGTATGCGATCATTGAAGACTGTCAAAGCGGTTTTCAGTTCGTTGCTGAAATAAAGAAGTTTATAAAATTGAGGAGTTACGTCATTGTCTTTTCTTACTCGGACTTGTTGAACGTAGCTGGGTTTCAATAGAAATACTATAAACTGAAGTGGTCATTTGGAATCATACTTTATTATCATTATTATTTGAATTTGAATTGATAAAAAACTGAGCCACTTTCCAAAATGAAACCCTAGTGGCGTTATTGTGATATATTGCAATAAAAATATAATTTATTGGCGAACAAATTATTAGAGTTTTGACATATGAGTTCTTACGTTTGCTCCTCAGTAGCATCATCTGAGGCAGTTGACACCAAAAGATCAAACGTCTCCAGATCGTTACTTCCATTTCCTTCCAACAAACATTTCACCAACCAACTGGAAATCTTCTTACAACTCGCCTTATTCATCTCCACCAGTAATTTGACATATTCCAGACCGTCACGCGTTTTGTTCTCATTAACCTCGAAGTATTCAGCAAATGGCTGCCAATGATTCACCAAACAGTTCACTATATCCTTGTAAAAACTCCTATACGCCTTCTCCTTCAACATCAACGACAGAGCACAACGAATCAGTTCCACACTCACCTCCAAGTCGTTCTTGGCCAGCGAGAGAGTTAAAAACGAGTCGAAATCTCGTGCGACAACTGGCAAAACCGCTTCCGAGAAAATACTCAAAAAATACAAGCCAAAGCTGGTCTCTCTGGTGAACTCCATGCACTGAACAACGCGTTTCTCATGCAAGCGGTCGATCAAGGCTGCCAACTCGTTACCCTGTCTCAGAGAGAATTTCAGCAAGGTAGTGATGTAGGAGAGAGTTGTATCTTGGATCTCGTTAATGAAAAGAACCGCCCCGTCATCACTGGAATTCTTATGGAAAGCTATAGCTAATGTATCTATCAAGCCAGTAGCGTAGCTCTCTACTTGGATTATTTGGTTGAAACTGGTTGCAGCAATTGTAGCAATCCCTCTCAAAACGTTTCTTTGTTTGAGCGACACGTTTTTCGTTAAATCCACAGTGGCGTCGAACTCTCTGTCGATGAGAGTAGTGATAGCAACCTTCAACTCGGTTACTTTAGATCCCGCCAGCTTTCTGGGGAGAGTGTTGAGCAAGACCTCGAGCAATTCGGAATAGTTAGGATGTAAAACATCGTTTAGTCCTAAAAATTGGGGATGGAACAACACGTTGAGCAACAGCTTCCAGAAATCGCCACCCCATAAACTTACAGACTGTTGGCAGAGCGATTCGTCACGCAAGAGAGAGGTGTATAGCCTCAGGATTGATAAACAGCACGCAGCTTTTAAAATACGATATTGATCCCTATCCATGGCTGTAAAGATCCAAGTCTGGTGCGAAATCAGGTTAAGGGCCTCGGTTATCTCAATCGACTGGAAGTGTTTCAAGAAATACTCCATTTCCCCGAAGAGGGCGTTGTTGTCGAAGCTGAGACTCTCCAGATTGTTTCTGACTATAAAGTGATAGCCATCCAAGGCGCTTAAAAGCCCCTGCAACCACTTCAAGAGCACGTGACATCCGTCAGCTTTTAAATCCCCAAACCTGCTCACCAAACCGTCAAAAACGTGTGAGAGTTTGTGATCCAAGTTTTTTGCTACAAAACTCTGCACGCTCATCTTTCCGTCGCTAGACAATGGCGCGAGATTCGAAAAAAGTTCCATGCACATGTCGCGACAGTGCTTTGCCATGCTGCCGGAGCGTTCGAGAACCCAAACGGCAACGTCACGAAGCAAACCTGAGCGAAAATCGTTCGGAATTCGTCGTTTTTCGTCGTGTTCTCGAAAAATGAACCGCTTTTCTACGAATACTCTCTCAACGTGTCGCAAAGCGTGCTTGATCTGAACGACGGTGGTGGTTTCTTCGAATGACATGACCATAGAGAGACTGAGGACGAATATGTGCAAGATTTCGAGCCAGAAGATGCTGACGAGGGCATCTTCCTCTCGCAGTTCGCGGTAGATGTTGTTGAAGATCAAGGCAGCGCCAAGTTTTTTAGCAGAATCCGGGTGAGAACTGAAGAATCTCATGTTATTCACGAGAATTTTGATGTTGATGGGATCTCTAGCTATGCTGTTTTCATTTGCTTGCTTTATAGTCCATTTGACGAACTCCTTCACGCATTTCCCTGCAAAATCTCTCAGGCTGGAGTTGGTAGGATGCGTAATGCCCTCCTGAAATATTTTCACTGTGCATCTCAACTGGAGAACGAAACTAAAGTTCTTACCATCAATGTATCTATGATGATTGCCGTGTGCGGGCCCCTTGATTGAGTAGGTGATGTATACCAATGAACGAGTTGCAGAAATAGCGGTTGAAATATTTGTTCTACCACTTGATCGATATCGCAGGCCAGCTGCAGTAGAGGAATCGCGAGGGTTTTTAGCGTATTATTCATCTCTATGAGACCTGATTGACTCATCGGTTTAGCTATAATAAACAGCAAAATATAAGATGAATATTTGGTTTTTGGACGACTCGCTACAATTTTTTTAAATTTCCAATTAGACTTTTTAGATTTAGATTTTTTTTCGCTAATTACAAATCGGAAGTCAAAAAATACAATTTTGTGAGTACGAAACTTTCTATATGAAGAAATGGGAAGTGACAAATGAATAAAGCAGCATACAAAGGTAAAATGGAAGTTCTAGAAGTTTTTATTACCGCGAATGAGTTACTTAAGTAGCGCAAAGTTAAGTTTTGACTTGAGATTCGATCGACAGATTATAAAACACCATTATAACTCACCTCTTCCCAAAAAAACCATCACGCAGGCCTGCAGCAACTCACACGCCGTTATCCGAGTCTTCCTATCGCTGGAATGTAGCGCCAAATCGATGATCCTCGGCAAAAAACTATCCAAGTGAACATTCAACTGCAAATCTTCGTAGAGCAACGTAACTCTCAGATGAGAATCCCTACCGGAAATGAGGTTACGAACGTGATTGTCGTTCGAAAATATAAAAGCCTGCAAGTTCCTCAAACTCTGCCTCCCTATGAAACAGAGAATCTCTCTCTGCAACTTCACGAGTTCCGGCTCCACCTCAAGCAGTACCTTCCTTTTTTTGATAGCCTGCTGGGTCTTCCTTCGCTTCTCGACGATACCCTGACCTAACCCTCTGAGAGACTTACTCCTCAAAAAACTGTCTAAACTGGGGATGATTTTCATCAAGATCGGTTCTAGCACTTCCGGTTCTATATTTTCCTGCCAGTACTCCAAAGTCCGCAGTCCCATGCGAGCGAGCGGGAGGTAGCTCCTTCCCACTTCGAAGACGTTAATCAAAGGCACAACGCACGACGGGAGCGCGTCTTTAATAACAACGACAGGAGTTCCCAGCAAAACCTGCAGACATGATATCAGTAGCTCATCCTTGAATTCCGGCATTTTATTTAGCAGGAGCGCCAAAAAAGTTGACAGCGTAGTTTGACAGTTATCAACGTCCGGGCCTCGAGCACTGGTACTGTAGCCAATATCTTGGTCAGGATGAGTTGAGAACAGCTCTAGATTTCTAGCGATTTTCAAGCTGAAGGACAACAGCTTATAGAATCCGCTGGTGAGCGGGTATTTCAAGCATTTATCGACGAGATGCGTCACGATTTTGCAGATGCACTTCCTGAACATAGTCGGCTTGACTTTCTCGAAAATCTCCTGGTAGAAGTCTACCAAGTTCAGGAAAATCGCGTAGTCGTTAGTAGCCTCGGTAGTGTAAGCCTGACTGACGTCTGTAGTAACTACATCATCACCTTTGAGTTTCACAGATACGTTCAGTTTATTAATAAGCATCATGAGTGTCTTCACAAGTTCGTTAACGGTTCTTTCGAGGACATACTTGCGGTCTTCCAAGCCGAAGCCTCGTTTGTCGTAGACACGGTTTGAGGTTAGGTTCAGGATGCCGGTCCACAGAGGAAAGTAGTTCTTGACTGTTACTGTCTTCTGTGTTGTTTCTTCAGAAAAATCTTCATTGGATATGTGTTGGTGGGAGCAGGACCAAACCACACCTGTGAACAGCTCAGAAACTTAAATACACGCAAAGAGGGTTGAGGCATTTTATACAGAGTGCTTCGGAAGTCTCGGGCCTAACACGTAGATGGCGCTAATCTAATTGCATTCACCGCCTTTTCAGTTAGAACTAATCTTCGAAAGGAAGTTGTTGGAATTTTATGATATTCTACTGATAACTTTGTGAGTTATAGTAATAAGTGTGACACTATTTTGGTTATTTTCAAAACAATGGATCAAAGACAATGTCTCTGCTTCTTTATGGAAAAGAATACCGTTGAAGCAAAGCAATGGCTTGAAAAGTGGACTCCGCTCCATCATAAACAACAATTAAACGTTGGTTTGCTGACTTCAAACGTACTCGTAGAGATGTTGATGATGCAGAATGCAGTGGACGTGTAAATGAGGCAGTAACACAAGAAAACATAATTTTGGGCAATTTTGGGCAAAAGACAAATCGTTACCTTGATAAATGACGTTCTCCACAAAAACATCAAAAAACTTCGTCTTCCTCAAATGAAACAGCGTCATGACAAGAGCATCGACGACCAGCTCGAAGTGCAGAATCGGTAACTGATGAAAACTCTTGATCATGTTGATGGTAGCTCGCTGCAGGCAAAAAAACTCGCTCGTCGTGAACTCCTTGAACGTCATAAAATTGGCGACGGCCTGCACATAGTCCGGAAGGTACTCCCACTGTTCACTCTGCGGGTCGTAGTTGAGGATGTAAGTTTCTTCAAAGTTCTGCATTATGGCCAGGAACAGACTTGTGACCTCTTCGGGAGGGAGGTGTTTGTAAGACGCGGGAGCGAATTGTTGAAGACAGAAGATTGCGAGACGTTTTTCGGAGTTGGATGATTCTTTCGACTCTAATATGGACTTGCTGTGATTGTTGAAGTGCTGGAAACAGTTGCACAATTTGATTCAAGCTCGTTTTGATGAGTCAGAACTGTTACCAAAAAACTGACCCAGGGGCTTGAGCCGTTTTTGGATGGAACATATTGTAATGAATCTGAAGCCGCCCCTGACTAATATGTCGGCCAGCGAACAAACACATGACATCACTGCAAAAGGAATGCAGTCGGAAACCGCCGGTTAAACTCTAATTGAGTACCGAAACGACTACAGAATTCTAGAATGAACGTTACCGATATATAAGATAAGATATTTATTGACCTTTAAAAATTACAAAAATGTTTATGAGATAAATTCACAACATAATTGTGTAGATACGTCAAGACAGGTGTAGATGTAAAAATGTGTATAAAATTTGTAAAACTATGTAGAAAAAGTAGTGAATACTCTGTAAAAATTACATAATCCTAGAAACTAAGGCCGGCTTCTCGTCCCAAGAGGGCAGTAAAGTTCAGAAAGTGAATCGAGCCGTTAAACAAGGAATTCAAATAGTGGAAATAAATTAAGCGTTGTGAATAAATGTGATAATGAAATATTGTTGGAAATAAATTTGTTTAGGACAGTTAATTCTTTAATTTGTCACAATATAATAATAAAAACCAACTGAAATCAATTCATCAATTATTTTTAGTAATGTGGGGAATAGTCCAGCTGTCTAGCAGAATCACCCAAAACAAATCTGTGCCTTTTTTTATTGAAGAAACTGATGAAGACGAAATTATTTATTTAAACTCAACAAAATGCAGCTGAAAAGACAGCTCCGGAAAAAACAATAGCGCTAAATTAAGACTGAATTCAAGCCACTTACAACCACAATTTTTTTCCATTCCTCTCCCTCCTTCTGGCATAGAGTGGTAGCTACGTTTTGTAAGAAAGCTCTCACCACAGCGACTCCCGCTTTTCTATCGTCCGAGCCCATCGTTAACCAATCTGTGAGTTTCCTGTGCCAAAATTCATACTCAGCCAGAAGGTTCTCTTCGAATAGAGCAGTGTTGTTGGCCAGAAAAAGCATGGCAGCTAGAAAAATTGACTTGGTTTACTTGGTTTACGTGGTCTGTTGAAAAATAAGGTGAATTTTTTTTAAATATTTATTTCATCAATTTCTATTTTGTCCCCTCAGATGCCAGCGTTTATTCCAACCCTCAAAGCAGTTCTGCTATAGTATAACAATTTTCAATTGAAGGTAACTCATATACAAATTGAACTGAGTGCTAACGGCAACAATGTTGAATGTTAGAACTGAATTCTTACCGGAGTCATTTTTATTGTCTATGCATCGCCATTGTAAATAATTGAAAAGCAAGATGATTCCATAAAATTTGACCCCCGTAACAAGATAGCTTCTGCATATCGATAGGATGTACGAGCGAGTAGGTGAACCAGTTCGTTAAATACTTTGAAACATTGATAAACTGATCAACACTTCGCAGGTCTATCATATTTGCGTCCTTAAAATGCCATAACTAGTCATTCGGTTTCTTCATTTTCAGGCGTCCTTATCTGCATAGGCGTAGTGTGTTCTGTTTCTTGTGAAGGTGACTTTGTTTTGTATTTATTAAATATATTTTGTTATATTTATTAAATAGAGTGTTATATTTATAAACTTTAAAATATAAGATAGAGTTGGAGGATACTTGTTTTTCAAAATACATTATCATAGATTTTCATCACATTCACACTTTATTGTGAGATAATTAATTGACCTAGTCATTAAACTCAGGTATAAATGTTCCTTAGGTATAACTGTCATTGATTAGTTCCTAGAATAGTAATAGTTTCTAGGTAGATAGTAATATTTCAAAAAGTATATATAAATCACAATGTATGTAGAATTCAGTTTGTTAGCGAACACGCTTGAAAAAGCTAATGTGTCGCAAAACACGTGTTGCGGATTTGTTAATCGGTTCTAGTGAAAATCTCACAATAAAGTGTTTTTCAAAAATATTTGGTTTGCAAACTCAAAACTGTGGTTGTTTTCTCCTGTATGTTCAACTAATAAAACTTGAAAGAAAGTTTCTGTGCGAATTTCGACTAGAAAATATAAAAATCGTTGTACTCACCCCTGTTACCCAACCTTATCCTTTCCTTTGGAACGACAAGGATTTTGATCGTCTTGTACAGATTTTCAGCTATTTTTTTATATTCGGTCGTTCCTACCTTCAGAGGGAAACTCTCGAGGAAATACTTGAATCCAACGAAGAAACCTTCTATAACATTTTGAGTAACTTTTTTAAAGGGAAGCACCGCAACGTTAATTTCAAAGTTTCTCCAGAAAGACTGCTGGATTCCTCGGGAATCTTGAATGAAATAAGGATACTTTTTCGCTAAAAATCCTAGGATCGTTAGCTCTTTGTTTTTAACTGAAAAAAAAAGGAAAGGTCTTTAGAACAGTATGTCAGGGTTCACTATGAAATAAGAAACTGGTCAACTTGTCAAAAAGTTATAGCTGGTAGGAGTTTGACTATATCTCATTTACCACACGAGTGGTGAAAATTGTAATTGAGTTTGTGGAATGCCCCCAAATCAAGACTCCATATGAAATAACTGTGTGGAATAGTGAATGATGTGCCATCTACTCGGATTTTTTTAAGCTTACCAGAATCACTATGCTTCTGGGAAACAGCATGGAGAAGGGCCCCCAACAAGTCTTCGACAACAGAAGCAGCATTTTTACTCTCGACCCAGCTGTCGCTTTTCTCCAAACTGATCAGCAGCAACTGGAACAGTTTAACTTTGACGAACCCGTCTGTGTTCGATTTCAAGATTTTGGTGCAGAGAGTGAATATGGACAGAATGTCTTTATCGGGGACCTTCGAGGGAAAGTTGTTAACGATTGTGTATAAAATATCGACAGCGACTTTGGAGGCATTATTGAAGTTTTTGTTCTTAACGGCTGTCTCGATGAATTGTAGCAGGCCATTGTGAGTGTGGAATATGTGTAGCAAGTAAATATCTGTAAAAAATAAAGATGTTTTCGCTGTTAAATTGAAAAGATATATTTAGGAAAAATTAGATGGAAAAACCCTTTGGTTTCCTACTTTTTTGCTATTACATAAAACGTTTATTATTATTGATAACGAATAATGAAAAATTTACACACAAAAAAGTATCAATATTGAGCATATAGGTTTTTTTTTTCAAACGTTACCAGATATTTGTCACCCCAACCAAATGATGCATGTGCTCGATTTCCATATCTTTGTGAAGGGTTTTTATTGATGTGAGAAGTGATAGAATAAAATGGAATTGCAGATCATGCGAATAAAACTTCCATCTCTACGACACCATCAACGACACTACATTAAATAATGCCCAATAACTTAAAATTGTATAGAAATTTCTTTATTAATTGTTATTACCAATTAATTCTCTTCAAATACTTGTAATATATGGAATATATAAATGAATAAATTCACCTTACTTTGACAATACTATATAAATAATTTTTGGTGGCCACCACTGTTCTTTGAAATATATTTCAAAACTATATGTTGCATCAACATTTTTCATGATCACTTACCAATAACTGAAGAGTCTATTTGCTCTTCTATTAAATTTCTGTTCAAAGTATCTAAAAGACGATGAGTTTCCCGAGGACCGTTTACATCATCGTTTAAAAACGAACTTAGCTCTTTAAAAAAGTATTGAGGGTCGATATCCATTCTACATTTCAGAACAGAAAAATAAATGAAACAACAGTAATAAAATTTGTTAATAACACTACTCTCTATATATTATGTGTTATCAAAAACATGAATCAGCTGGCGCCGATCTGCGAATATTCAAAATATTAGCGCTTTCCATTAGTTTAATCAGTGTTATACTAGTGTCGCATTGCCTTACACTGGTTTGACAGATAAAATAGGGAACACACACAATTTTTTTCAAATAATTGATGTATTAGTTCTCAGATATCTTAAACAGTGACCACTGATAATATTAAGACTGTTTGATATGGATTTATTTTACGCCAGAGGTTCCAGTTCTTTCTTTAACAACACTGGTGCTTGAAATTGAACATAAAATGTACATTCCTTTGGCTCTGGTTTTATCAGGGGAAACGTTGATGAATACAGTAATTATATACGTTGAAAGGTAGAACAATTTTCGATGATTTTCAAATCACTTAATGACCAGCAATTGATTGATTTATTGTCACAAATTGGTCATTTCATCAGAGCTCATGCAAAGTGAGTTGTTGACTTTCCAGTATTTTTTCAATGGTTTCTCAAAACTGATATTCATATCTGATCTTACATTTACTAACAGTGTTTATGACTTTTTGATTCAACTAACAACTTTGTCTGCTTTCTATGATGTGATCATTCCAAAATATGAACGCACAGGGCAACAGCTGTCTCTAGACGATTTTATTTCAAAAAGTCAGTTGTCAAAAAAATTGTTCTGGCCATAGGAATATGCCCTGTGCATTACGTCAAAATCGCTGTCATCCATCATTCACCAAAAAAATTGGTAGACTATTTTTGGTAATCTTTAAATAAATCTTGTCGTGCGTTTTCCCAGTTTCCCTACTTTTCATCACATTACTCTACACAAAATCAAAATGTCGTCTGCATCAGAAGCCCGAGTCTCAATCACCGGGAAGTTGGGGCTGAAACCCCTAACAGGAAGAAACATTTTATTCTATTATGCACCAGTTCAGGGAGTCCTAAGCTATACAGCCCTTTCAGTGAACGTGATGAATCCTTCCTTGGTCCTGAGGCAAGTGCAAATGTTTTGTAACTAAAGTCAGTGTGAATTTTGATGTTTCTAGGATCTTCCCGAAAAGAGACATAACTAATATACTGCTGTTTAATACATTGGTTGGATCTGGGCTGTATTTGTTCAACAGGCCCCACTTAAGCTCTCTAGCAACTAGGGAACGACTGATATATAGGTAATTCATCGCCATATTAATGATCCCTCATAACATTGTTTTTCCAGTTCTTTTGGAGCCGTCTCGTTCTCATTAGGCTCTGTGCTCATATGGGCCATAATCCGGAGTCTGGTACCGCAAAACGTAGCCCTCTGCTCAGCCTGTGGCATTGGGTCTGGGTTAGCAATGATAAAAATCGCTCGCTGCTACGTACAACACGTAGACTCGCTTGCGTCAAAGAGTATCTAATCATTTGATTTTTAACTACCAACAATAACTGTAAATTATGTTAGCTGTAATTTCATAATAAATAGTCATTTTTAAAATTGTCAATCTGTCAGTGTCATTTGAGTAGATTTAAGCTTTAAATTCATGTGAACTTGTGGGAATGGCCACAGAAGCGAATTTAACTGAAGAGGAACAATGGGAGCACTTCTTGGGAATGTTTTATTTAGCTGCGACATTCCAGGGTCGAGCTGCTTATTTTCTGATGTCTATTCATGCAGTCAACCCAGGCGTTCTCACACAGTAAGTAAGTACTGTCGTTGAACACTAGTTTTGGTGTTTTTTTTTGTTAGAGTCACATAAAGTTTACTTTACTCGTCAGAAATCTGCTGCAACTTGAACTGTGGTGAAGGTTATGAAAATATTGGTTTATTTTTCTAGAAAACAGTATTTATCATAGCTATCGCAATATTTATCGAATTCATTAGATGTACAAGTGGCTTCCTTTCATAACAGAGTAAATAATTTAAATATTATTGGAGTTTGTCGACTTCAGTTGGCAATATTGAAACTATCACAAAAAAATTCAATCGCCGTTTGTTCGTTTTTGTTAACGATTTTGAAATGTTTTTGTTCAGTTATTTTAGACTAAGGGCGGTGTCACACTGCGATTTCCGAGCGGTTTTTTCCAGCGCGGTTTCTGAGCGGTTTTTTTCCAGCGCGGTTTCCGAGCGGAAATTGCCGAGCAAAAATCGCTACAGTGAGTACCTGACAGTGTCCGCGATTTCCTGGTAGGAGGTGGAGTATCTCCTTGTCATCATCTAGTGTCGTTGGCGCCTTCAAAGCAACTACTGTGAAGTCTGCTGCTGCTGACATGTTTTACCATCAAATGGTGTTATCCCTTTGCTCTTTGGAAGCAGGAGGCTCTCTTGCTGGAAGACGCCACCCAAGGAGATACAACGTGCACCGAACAAGGAAACAGGAAGAAAGGTGCCCCTACCAACCCACTATGAGTGGTAGGGGCACTCTTTCCAGTTTGTTGGCAAAACCTCGGTCGCTTTTGTCCCACAAACAAGGGTGATTTTCCATGGTATGAATTGAAGTTTCCACTTCCGTGCTCGAATCGCGACTGAAAAACCGCTCGGAAATAGCTAACACTCTGGGGTCCCGTTCGTCTACTTGGTTTCTCCCTCTACTTGGTCGCCCTTGCCCTCCAAATGTCGCTTGGAATCCGATGCTCGGTCGACTGTAAGTAAGAAATAGCCGCTGTTAAAAATCGCAAACTCTGGCATGTTCCATTTATATGCAGGGGTTGGCGTGAAAATAAAAAACCGCGCTGGAAAGAGCCGCTCAGAAATCGCAAAGTATGTCACCGGCCTAAGTCATGGTTGATCTACAATATTCACGTAAACATGGTTATAGATGTTCAGTCAGTTACAGGTATAACATGATTGGCGAAACTGATATTTGACGTAAAATTCAAAATTAATATGTAATAAACACAAGTGGATTTATGAAGTATCAACTTTTGTCACAGAACAAAAACAAATTTGCCATCCAACACATGCATGTTCTGTGGTTTTAGTGCATAAAACCTCTACAGAAGGTCAATAGTTAGTTCATATTCGAAAGTGAAGAAAAAAGTTGTTGCTACAATTCTACTCCTTCACTACAGCTCTACACTACTGTGATTGTAATTTGTACATCTTCAAATATTACCTCGAGGAAATCTGTTGAATGTTGTTTCTTAATACAATGCGCAATAGTGCCAACTATCAATCCGTCATCATAGAAACCTTGGTGTTTAAACCTATTCGATTTTGTTTTGTCAAAATCTCTCTCTATATGATAATGGCTTTTGCTTCCATTAAGGCGCATTGAGCCATTTTGTCAAAATCTCTCTCCCAACTTTGTACATGTTGTTAGATGAAAAATGAATTGTTTCCAAATGTAAACATAGGTGTGCGCTTAGCCCCTGTTAATAGGACGCCGAAGTACGTTAGATCTCTTTTTTTATCAAGAACTGTCTTATTTCATTAAACATACTGAAGTTTGAAGGCCTTCATTGCACATTGAGACGATTTCGTGATTTTTTTCAATTGTATAATTCGACTAGTTCAAGTCCTTTGAATTTACTGCTGAAAGTGACATTGAACACCTCTAAGACAGGATACAGGTTACAGAACTTGACCTCTCAACATTCACGAAGTGCCGCCAGGTACGTGGAATATAATTTGTGTCATTAGTGTCAGTTGTCGTGTCAATTGTTCACATGACGTCACTTCAACAAAATTTTATAGAAACTTAATTGAAAATGAATACAACAGCAAATAAAACTAAAAAATGGACAATACAAACATCAAATACATATGATAATGGCAACTGACGTTTATGTTAAATATACAGAGCTGACAACTTACAAAAATACATCAAAGTCACAGAATAGTATTACAAGGTATAATAGTTAGTGTTCAAGTGGTTATAACATACAGCTACAATTGCAAAAAAGGCATTTTACCTTGAATTCACAATTGTTACCGTTATTTCATGAATTTTATTTCAATAACATAGTCATAATTATACATTCACATTTATTTTCTAGAATACTTGGAATTGATCCCTTTCCCTATCTTTGGGCAACCATGCTCTACGGCGTTGCTATTATGATCTTCTCGAGACCTTCCATGAGAGTAATCTTCCCGTTAAACAGGATTGCATTTGGGTATTGTATTATGTACACTTTTTTACGCCCATCTCTCGTTATACTTTGATTCGGATTTCCTACCTTTTATTATATTTATATTGCACCGCTTTGACAAAATGGTTATTTCCTAAGTTTGTAATCAACTTTGGTTGAATGAAAATTGACCTTATTAAGTAATGCGACCCCATGGTTGCCAACTGCGGTAAAATAATGACATTTGATAATGAATAAATAACCTATCTTTCTGAGTTCCTTCTGAATTTTTATTTTTGGAACATAATTGGGACAGATCTTACATTTCTTCATAGCTGATTCTTCATTCTGGAGCCCCAACGTCATATAGGACGACTGGACATCTCTTTTCGGCCAAATTTTGGAAATCAGTTTCTCATTTAACAAAAACGAATATGCAGAAGGAACTCAGAAAGATAGGTTATTTATTTATTAGCAAATGTCAAATTGTCAAATGTTATTATTTTACCGCAGTTGACAATTGATATTTCAATGAAATCGGGAGGGAAGTTATCAACAAATTCAGATATAAGTATAAATAGGAAGAATAACCAAATAACTTTGACGATGGGATATTATTTTGATTTGATAACTACTTTTAACCCGATAATGGTATTAGATGTAGACACTTCTGAATCATGTTAACCTCAAAATTCAAATCACTTTCAGCATGCTGGGGTCGCTGATGTTCAATCATGCAAGTATGGTGTGTTTCAAGTACTTATGTACAGTTTTTCCCGACAGACCTTTTATGCGAACCTTCATGGGATTTTTGAGCGGCCGACTTATGATGGTCCATCTGTTAGCGTTCCTTTACCATATAGACACCAGAACTAACATTCCCGATTTGTACGTTACCAGAGATGTTGCCTTTGAAGGAATGTATTCAGTTTACTGACAACATTATACTTTTTGAATCTTTTTCGTGTTTTCTTTCAAAGGTGACTTGTATAGAACTTAAAAAATATCGTACAAGATGCGTAGAATGTAATGAACGAAGCTGTCATTGCCGCAAGATGGTGCTGCAAACTCAAGGAAAACGAATAATATAAAATGCTATTTTGAAAAATATTACAGTAAAGGTAGCGGAAAAATACGAAGAGAAATGATTTCAAGATTGAATTATGTGATAATGAGTGAGATGAGAATTCGGCAGGGAATAACGTGTTTGTTCTTTCACTACTAAGTTCTTCGTTGATATCATCTCAACATGAAAGTGATGTTATCTTTGGTATGTCCAATTATTGATGAAGGTAAATAATGTCCGAGCAGTTTCAAAGCCGATCTATAACAAATAGTTATTATGAATATTCACAACCAAAATTGAATGTTTTGAGTATATAGAACTCTTCATTCCAATAATTGATGTTTCTCTTTAGTTTGACGTTCAGCTTATTAAGTCTAGAAGCCGCCCACGTCGAGGTCAATTTTTACTCACTAGTTTTTGATTGTTTTACTTCAGTCTCAAAAACCTTAGCATGCTTTGCTGATCAATCTGTCATGGTAAAGATAACCTTTTTCTCAATTTTTCGTGGTAAAGAGGTAATATCTTTCCCCATAAATATAGGTATAGAAACCATAAGCAAATGGGTATTTTTGTAAACATTTCTGGCAAAGAGTAATCTTCGATTCTGGTTTCAAAGTCAGTCAGAGTATAAATATTGAAACTTTTATAAATTTTGTACATTTTATTTAAAAAATATCCAAATATCATAGAAGAAAATAAAGGTATGTCTATGTATATCACATTTCCTCCCGCGATAAATTTCTATTACCTAAAATGATATGATTGACAACTGTGTACTATACATACAAAAAAACGATTTTTTTAAATTCGTGCTTAAATTCTACCAATCTCCAATAAAGAAAAATTTGGTAATCAGAGCACTACTGATTCATATCTATAATCTCATAAATAACGGATGAAATCAGGCGACTTCAAATCTCATCGTTTTAGGCCATCGGCAAGCAAAACAGCAAGTTTCCAGTAGAATTTTTCCTATATAAAATGCATATCTTGGTGATGATTGTTAGGGTGTTCTTCAGAGTAGAGGTGATCTTCGTCTGCTCCTCCGTGGTCCCCTCCGTGATTATGTTCATGGCCAACTAGAAAAAAAATATATGAATGTAAATTACTTAGGATTATTTATTTGTCTTGATAATTTAAGACCTAGGCAGACTGTGGCAGATGAGTGGCAGTATGACCGTGTGCATTTCGAATTTAACTGAGACCGAAAACACGGAACGCGATTTTTCAGTTTGACAACTGACGCAGAACTGAAACTGAAAATATTAGGAGCACAATAACATCCGACTAATACAGTGACAACTGAAGCTAAAGCACTATTTGGGATGTTTAGATTGAAATTTGACATTTAGTTTAGTGTGCTATTCCGAATCTGCCAAATTTGCCAATTTTTGAACACATTTTCATAAAATCAGGTCGTCTCTGGCAATTTCCAATAAATACCTCAAAAAAGGTTGTCCAGTTTTCAATTTTTTATCCTTTTACCAAATTTTAGCACCCTACTCTACTGTCACTGCAAAATTTCGGCTCGAATGATTCGAATAAATTTAAAGATCTATTAGAAATCAATTAGAGATAAAACTTTGAAAACGAGTATAGATTATGCCATGTTTGAACCCGCTATCGATCATTACATAAACAATTTATAGTTTTGTTTTCGTGTTAGTTAATTACATAATACTTATTATTCATTGACCTGTTACCAGAAAAAATGCAAAATTAATTGCAGAGTTTTCAATTTAATCAGACACTGACCAACACATCTTTCGTCAAGAGGTAAATGAATAGATATTAAAATGAAAGGTTCGCCTCTTTTATTGTAATAATTTTACTGTGTATTGTATCAGAATCATATTGAAGTCAATTATTACCAAGTATTAACTGGAGTTGCTATCAAAGAAAACAAAATCCTGGCTAGTAAGCCGTGGTCGAATGGACCTAAATTATTAAACATTTTGTCTGCTATTGCGCTGCGGAATATTAGTCACGTTGTTTCATTTTCATTGGTTTTTCTACTTATTTCGGATGCCCAAATTTATATGTACTCTTGCCTTACCTATACTGTATTATTTTGTAAAATGACATTTGGTATAATTTTTGTTTCCTTGAGTTTTGTAGCGCCATCTTAACGGTAATGAGAGCGCAGTTTGAGATTTATGATGTTTTGTGAATGTTATTTATAATAGGAATGTGTTGAAAAAACAAACAAATACATTGACATTTCTGTTCAAATTCAATATTTAATCCTTTCAACATTTGATTTGGTTCGATTTTTTTTATTTTAGCAAAGTGTATATCCATAAATACCAGGAAAAATTTATGATGTTCAGAATTGGAAAATAGTGAATGTCAAAATTTAAAAATCTGCTGATGAGAGATTATACAAATAGTTGATGATATATTATTATTCTAATCTTAGGGAATTGGACCTGTTAGATCATTCTCCTCATTTACCGAGTGCATTGATCTCAAGTGGCGTGAACGGTAATCATGTGTATGACGGTCTCATCAGGAAAGCATATCTACTATAAATTAACTTTCAGTTATGATTACTATCGAAAGTGAACGTGAATTCGACGCAACTATTACTTTTATGATCTAATTCAACGTACAAACCACTGAATGATAATTCGAATAAAAATAGATAATAATGTTATACCGGGTGTTCTAAGAATACGTATGAAAAAAAGTTTTATATAAAAGTTATACAGTGCCAAAAAAACACGTGTTGACAATAGTTTCAGATGGACAGGGAGTCGTATTTTTTAGTAATACAAAAAAATTACATAGTTTTGAATGTTGTCCAAACGTTATTGGATTGTAATTTGGATGGAAAAAGGAGAGTATTGTACATTGTTTTACAGAGAACTAAAAACTCTATCAAACTAGATGTCACAAGCTCGCTTCCATTTGAGTGGGCGACTAGTGACGTCACAGTATTTTTTATCAAAAAAACACTGAAAACGTTGCCTTTTCATATAAATCTTGCCTGACATTGATATACGTCCGCTCTGTATGAACGAACATATGAGATGTTCCACAGCACAACCGTATCTAAACCTCCTAGATTTTTTGAAAAAATATGTTTACAGCTTCACTCAAGGTGACAATTTCACCACACCACAGTCTTTATAATTTATAATGTTAACCTATTTTCGAAAAATACGTGCCTCGAAAATACAGCTACGAGGTTGTAAGCGATCCCAAGGTGAACGTTCCCAATTGGCAGACCGATGGCTGTGTTGCCAAGGAGACCTACATAAATCAAATATGTACTTTTTCAATTGTTTCATTAAAACAAATGAGTCTCGTAATATCGGGGGCAAAAAGTTAATGTTCTGACGGCATTCCGATAGCTTGATTGAGCAGAGTTAACGCTGATACGGGCGCGCATTGGTGGAGTAGAAGGATGGCTTTTGTTTCAATGAAATGAATATTATACATGTTTCTCAACGAAAAATAGTCGGTGGATAGTAATAAACACCGCGGTTTTTCTCACTTGCACAAATTTGTCCGATATAATTCAATGTCCGTCTTGGTATTAGGCAGCGAAATACTTGTTTTCGAGCTGAGATTCACCATATACTCCACTATAAGGTAGATACGTTAGGTTAGGTGATTTTTTTTTCAAGAAATAAGGTTTTGACCCACGATTATTTTATCGAGAGTATATGAATGAAAAAATGAAAATTACATTAACTCTTGTGAAAAGATAGGATGAGAAAAATAACTGGCTAGATTTATTCTAGCTACACTCTCACAAGGTTTGAAAGGTGATGAATGATGTTACAAAATGCAATGTTTCACATCGGTAGAGAAGGGGGTCAGATTCGTCATTGCAGGGATAGACAGAGGTTTCGATTAACGTAGGTAGAAAAGCTCATAATAGCGGGTAATTCCCAAGTTAAGGTACACAAGGAACAATTGAGGAATTGAAAATCTAGCTATCTGTAGCTTACAATATTTACGTGAAACACACTTAAATATACGGGTTGCTCGAGAAAAAATACTCGGGAATATTGAATTTTATGGGTATAAGTGGATTAGAAAAGACCCGTACATTACATAGTAGGTAATTCCCAAGATAAGGGACACACAAAACAATTAGGGAGTTGAAAATCTAGCTATCTGTAGCTTACAATATTTACGTGAAATAAGACTTTAATTTACGGGTTGCTTGAGGAAAAATACTCGGGGATATTGAATTTTATGAGTATAAGTGGATTAGAAAAGACCCGTACATTAGAAGACCAACTGGAACACCCTGATTGGGAAACCCTAGATAATAATGAAAATGAAACAACTCAAACAAGATTAAATTTAAAATATCTAAAATAAAAATAATGCCATAAAACAATCTGCTAAATACTAAAAATTTAATATTCACAATTCACTTGAAAAACATAATTTCGATAGCAAGATTTTGAGACCGAACAAATACAATAGAAAAAGTTTGGCAGATGACATGGATCTCTGAGGAACACCCACATAAAAATTGTCGATGCAGAGAAAAGTTTCGCTTCGATTTTTTTCTCAGAAATATTCACTGTGTACACTCTATTATTGAAAATAGTATATATACTTTCACGGATCATGAAACATCTGAATAATCTTTTGATATAAGTCAAAAATCTTAGCTGGCTCCTCCGGGGGACCTTGGCAGAGTACTAAAAAGGAGACCCTCATACCTCCAGGAAATCGGATTCCAAAAGTTTAGAAAATTGTATGTCTGGAAAATTTTTTTACTCTTTTTTGGTACTTATAAAATAATTGAACTGAAGATATCGTTCCACATGAAAAACAAAGTTTTGAGGTTTTGCTTGACTAACTGTTTATGGAAAAGAAATTTCATAGTAAATTGAAAGGGGTATATTGTAGAAGATATAATTTTTTGGGAGGAAATCCTCCAAACGAAGGATGAAAGCAAATAATTTCAAAATAAACTCATGTGTAGAGGTTACTTTCACATACAAACTAGTTGCCGTAAGAGTGAAGTGAAGTGGTCTCTGCGGTTTCTAAAACCGAAGAAAAATAAACCGAGTTCATCAGCTGCTCAAGGAGCTGCCCTAAAGAGAAATGCCCCAGGCAGATCCGAACTCCTGGTGACTTTACAGTACCATCCTGTCATGTAGACGCTCCAAACTCAAAAGTCCGCAGCCTCCCTGTTGTCGGGGGAAGTACAACCGTGAAACAAACGGTTTGGGTTGCAAACTCCTATAGAGGTGCATCATTTTTCGGGTATTTACGTCGAGTTGATACAGCTCCTTCCGAGTCTACTTCCCTAATCCAAACGACTAGAGTAAGATTGGAACGGCAAGCATATTCTTTGTAGCAACTTTGTTCTTTCCCGACAGCTCCGTCAAAGTTTGTGCTGATACTTACCGCGGAGAGAGTTCTTCACTGCTGTTACCTCTTGTGAGTGGCGATGTTCCACCCCGAGGTAAGTATACGTCTCTCCGGCATCCAGATGGTGAAGTATGCTTCCATCTACGAGCTGCACATCCTCTCCGTAGTCCCCGCATCGTCCTCTTTTGAGATGGACCATTGCACATTTGTCTATCCCGAATTTCATCCCGATAGCATGCGTGTACTCTTCCACCACCCTCAAGGACTGATGGAGATCCTTCCTGTGGCACCCCCGGTTTCCGGGTGTGCCACAGTTATACCCTCGAG
>WOGO01000366.1:0-24812 GCA_015342085.1 Leptinotarsa defecta | reverse complement strand
CTGATATGTGAAAAAAATTGCTCATTTAATTTTTTCAAATATCAGATCAAGATCTTCAGATGATATGGTGCTACTGATTTTTTAGGGTTTTCCTGCAGCTGAAATAGAAAATGCGCCACTGGAATGAATGAAGTCGCCCCGGAGCACCAATTAATTTTCATTATTTGTATTACTTTCTTCTTTAATGAACAAATAAAAAATATCATTGATATTCCGAATTTCTGTTCCTAAATATCTACTTTGAACTAGAAAAAACTGGATCGGTGAATAATTTCAGAAACGATTCAATATCGCTTCTTTGTATAGTTTTATTCAGTTTCCAACGATTTTTATCAACCGGGACATTAGTGAACGAAATAATAATTAGATCAACATTTTTCCGGAAGCACATTAAACAGCTCCACAAAAAATCCAGAATTAAACTGTAAATTTTCACGCGTTTATTTTATGAGTGAGGTCTTTATCAATATACGCTGTGTAGTTGCCATAAGTCACAGGGATGACATTCCTCTTTTTACGTGGATTGATCACGATTCGCTACTACATTTCATCTCGAAACCAGTTGAGCCAGTCGATCAAACCGATTTGTTATAGAACGAAAATCAATGATTGAAAATTTATCCCTTTCCTGCCCCTGAGATTAATGTTGCTTCGATTAACGTGATTCATGTTTATTGAATTCAAGCGTGGCAATTCAACAGAAGCATTATTTGAATCACTAATGAAAAGGGACGTTGACGAATTCGAAAATTTTAAATGGAAATTATGAGATGTTATCAATGGACTGAAGATGAAAATTATTAATTCTAAAGCGTGAAGAAAATTAAACTCGTCTGTTGAGTTGCTATCGAGTTATGTTTTAATTCCTTTAGACGGTATGGCTCTGTTTGTTATATGATTTATGCAACGATAAAACAGGCTCATGATAACATGTTGCAATAAAAGCTCTCGAGGCGATTTCATTTATAATCTATAATTATAACAATTGTCATTCCAAAGGCAAATATTGTTAATAGTATTTGGCATTTAAAATAAAACGGATATTCATCAAATTCGCAAAATAAGCGATATATTTATTACAATACATATATCATTTCTGGTTTTTTTATACAGGGTGTTTCCCAAGTACGGTACAGAATTTTAGAGGGTTATTCGTTAGGTCAAGGAAAAAAGGTTCTATGAACATATTGTCCGGAGTTGCTCCATTTCTGAGGTACAGGGGGTATTTACAAAATATCATGGATATCCTTACACCGGTTTGGTTGGAATTTGCTACAGTTACTAGATTGTTACAGTTTCTAGATTGAAATTATTATGTCCAGTAGCATCTCAGTAGGCACCACAGCCGACAATATTGAGAACAAAAATAACGCCACCGACTTTTTCATTTCTTCAGACTGCGAGTTGTACTGCGAGCTGGCCAGTTATGAAGTCCTGCACATCTAATCCAGCGATTAACGTAGGTGATGTCGAGATGCTGATGTGCAAGAACACTAAAATGAGCTTGAGCCCCGTCGTGCATTACCCACATGTTGCCTGTTACAAGTACTGGCACCTCTTCTTACAAAATGGGTAAATGATCTCGCAGGAAGTCCGTGTAGGATTCACCTGTTAATCTTGCTGATAAAAAAGCGGACAGATTGGGTAGTCACCAATCAGCAAAAATTTTTGCCGAAATTACTTCCTCTAATAACGTGGGAATTTTCGTCCGCACAAAAATGGTCATTGTGAAAGTTCATAATAGCATCTCTTGAAAATTTTGGTTTGTCCGTAAATAAAATATTTGGTGAAACATTATCATTGTGTGCCATCATATGAATCAATCACCTGCAAAACATTGATCTTGGGTAAAAATCCCGAGTCAGTAGAGCTTGGACCCCCTGTATGTGATATGAGTATAGGAGGTTTCGTTTTAGAACTATCCGTACGGGTTTTGAGCTGACTTCCAGCTGCAGTACAATCTTCCTGGTACTATTTGAACGATCTTCTTCTATCACATCAAGTATAGCTGCGTGTTATTCAGGCGTTGTTATAGTTTCTGGTTTGCACCACCTGCATTTTCATTAAAACTCCCAGTTTCTCATAATCCTGCATGTAGCGTTCTGAATGTTTCAGCACATGGAATTACTCTGTCAAGATATCTGTCGTGGTAAATTATCTCTGCTTCTTTCAGATTTTCATTTACTAATTCATAAATGAATTACATGTCAGCAATTTCAGCGTAAGTAAAATTATTTGTGATGTAATCACTGCTAATTGACAACTCTGACAACACGATCACTATCAGCTGGTCTCCAAAGCAGGTGTTCATGATATGCAAAGTGGCTCCAATTTTTTTTCCCGAAAACTAAGGTAGATATGAAGAAAATACAAGCGACGAAAAAGTTGTATTCTCAGTTGATAAGTCTGAAAAAATAATAAACTACAAGTCAGTGACGTATTTATTTTCCCAATATAGTTGACTGTGGCCACTGAGATTCCACTGTACCTAAGTTGGGGCTAAATAAGCGCCTTATTACTTCAAGTAACTGTAGCAAATTCAAACGAAATCGATGTAAGGATATTTATGATATTTCATAAGTACCGTTTTTTTGTTAAACTTCATCGCCCTGTATCTCCGGACAGATGCTCATAAGAACTTATTCCCTTAAAACAAACTAACGAATCACCCTCTGAAGTTTTGTAACGCGGTTGGGAAACACTCTACATATTCTACCATGGGCGCCGTCAAGATTACTTTCTGGGAAGTGCATCTGCATCCACACATATCAGTACACATACTGTTAAGCAATATAAAATATTACCCACATGTAAAACATGTGGGTAACAGAACTGCCAGTTTTAAGTACTTTTTCTAATGCATTACGCTTTCATTACCAAACAATTACTTCATTTTGTAATTATCGTAGGAAATAATATTTTATTTTATTTTTACATTGTATTCTCAATAATTACAAATATTGTTTTATTTCGTTATAAATGTTGTAATAATAAGGTAAAATAGTATGTACTTTTCATTTTTATATCACATAGTTGCTAATTCCAAATATTTTTGGTTTGCATATTGAGGAGAATTTGAAGTACAGAATACATTATATTCTTAGTAGTCTTCGTTGAAATCTAATTTTTGTATTTTGCATCATGACGCAACTTTCGAAAAATGTGTTTGTTATATTCTGACTTAGTTTGTCGAGCTGAATCAGAAAATACATATGGTTCAAAAGTTTAAAATTTTTGGGTTCTGCATCTCCGAATTTTTTTGAAAATTTTCCATCCTTAAGTATTGGTCAAAAGATTTCATTGCAATAGAATAATTCCAAAAACTTCAGTCCATTAGGATGAGTTAGAGTAGTTAACAACAACAGGCCTCTAGATGCCATTTTTTTTATACCTACCTTTATGTATATACAAAAATATACCTATAATCTATCTTATAAACTATTTATATAAATATGTATTTATAATTCAGGCATTTATAATTAAAACTAAAAATTAAATATTCTATTTAAAACATTGTCTATTTTCCCTGATTTAATTTTACGCCACCTATCCGCTCTGAGCATATCAATAAAATCTTCTATGTTTTTATGAACATCTAGATTGTAATGAACAATTCCACAGATTGCCCAAACCCACACTGTTTCATCAACATATTATCTATCTTGACATTAAATAATTCTTTGGGTTCGGTGTACATAGCTGTCAATCCATATAGGTATCCTAAATAGTTTGTTTCTACTCCATTCCCATATATCCCTTGCTGGACCCTACGTTATTAACCTATGTGCAATATTATCGGTCACATTACATTTACTGCAATCCGCACTAATGCTCAATGCATGTGAATACAGTTTTTCTGCCACTGGGAATACACATTTATGGCTTTATAAGCACTGGAACGCCACCTTGTTGGTGTATATGTGTTCATTAGGATATTTGACCAGATGCGAGTCCAATCGTATTGGGGATGTTTGAGTTGTATTGTTGGGGTTTCAGATTCCTTTTCCATTATTTGTCTGTCTATATATAACCTTAGAAGTTGCCAGCTCGTTCTTGGTTAAAACAATCCCTAAATCTCTAATACTTTTACTGATATTTTTTATGTAAGGGTGCATACTATCATGATTATTATCAAATATTTGGTTTACCACTGATTTGTAAAAAAAAATATTTTCAACAGTTGTCCATAACCTCGCTTGTGTTTCAAGAAATAAAGCTAGTACCTTCCTATCGACATTGATCAAGTTCAATCCTCCTTTTTTATATGGCAGGTACAACTAATCTCTAGCCACCCTGTATAAACTTCCTTTCTACATGTAATTTCCCGTGCGAGGTGTTATTTTTTGACTATATTTTTTCGGAAGAGGGATTACCTGTGCCAAATACCATACTTTAAACAAAATATATGTATTCACAAACCACACTTGCCTAATTAAATCCAAATCTCTCACATGGTTCAAGAGTAAAATCAACCTTATATTTTCAATGACCGTGTCCCAATTTTCATTCACCATATCTCGAAATCTGTTTGGAATAAATACTTCCAAGATTTTAGTTTTCTTTTTTACTGGAAAATTCCTTATGCCAGTTTGTTGTAACTCCGTCATTCGTCCAAAAGGTAAAATTTCGGATTTATGGACGTTTATTCTAGCATTTGCACCTTTTTCATATATTCTGACTATTCTGTTTATAGTATCTACATCTCTTTCGTCTCGGATATATACGGTGGTATCATCCGCATACGCCGATATTTTCCTCAGACTATCCCCAATTTTGATACCCTTCAGACTGAAGTCAGCTATTCTAATAAAAGGTTCTATGGATAAACTAAAAAGTGTCATTGACATAGGACAACCTTGTCGGATCGAAGTTTGTATGTCGAAACCATCTGACAGATTCAGTAGGATTTATCAGCGAGCCCCCTTATATATATTTTTGAATACTTCAAATGATACCAATGAGAAAAGTCAACATATTATGAGTAACGATGGTGAACCAATGCCTAATAGTTCATTATATAATTTATAATTTTATAATTTATGAAACAACATCAAAAATTAATTAGCGCTCTGTGGCGACTTAATTGTAAAACTATCTAGTGAAAATCACACAATAAAGTGTTTTTAGAATACGATCACCAGAACACTTAGTGACCGGACTATCGTCCAACTTAAACCAGTCCGTTTCGTCTTTGACCAAGGAGTAGTAATGATCAGATTGAACGCCAGAACCACAGTGAACAATAACTGACTTAAGATTATAATAGTAGTCCGCTAGATTGAAGTGTTCATCTATTTCGAAACCTTCGTAGGAGTTTGTGCTTTCGTCAAAGGTTGAGTCATGTTTGAAGATCATCAGTGCTATTATTAGATTGACTGGTGCCTCAGCTATACTCGTTTTCTCACAACAGTCAGTTAGTTTGGCCCATGTTTGGCAATACAGTTGATCATCACCCGTTAAAAGTTTCATTTTCAGATCATTTGACAAGAAGCTTTGCACGGACTGGTTTTCAGTCATCAGGAAACGCTAGTTGAAGTTCCAGAAAATGACATACGTTTTTGCTACCTCTTGAACATTTACTACAAAGTAAACAAGTGATATTTTTTTTTCAGCAAAAAAACTAGTCACAAGACGAGATAAGCTGTGCGGAATCATTCAGTCCAGAGCGGTCAGGGGTATTGATTCAATTCAGAGGTTGCATGAAATGTATATTATGTTATAACAATTATTTGGAGAACAGTTATATTTAAAATTCGATAATTCTTTTTTTCATTAGAATATGCATCTCTGTGAAAACTCCGTATTCGTTTGTCTGCATTGCGGGAAATATTCATTTTAATGGCCTCAATAATGTATTCTACTAAAATGTATTCATGATTGAAACTAGCTATCACGCTACCAGGTAATAACTCTCAATTAAACACTTTCGTCTAATGACACATCATCTCAATCATAATAATTCGGTTAACAAATCGTAATTGGCCGTCGTAATGGTATATTTGTCATTACAATTAGGTTCTTCATTCTTCATGTATACTCCACAATGGACGATATCTACTATTCATAGCTGGTCATAAGTATATCATTTGTCTGTAATGAATATAATGATTTATATTTCTACCAGCACAGTATATTTCATTTCGATTTTTGATTCTCATGTACGGGTATTTCAAAATTTGATTGCTGAGCAAAATTATAGAGTACGTGCAAAGTGTACTTTAGCTATTCGTGTGATTTGGGAACATGTTCGATGTTCCTCTTCATCGGTAGCCAGGCGGTTCGACGTGGGTGCTTTGTTCACTGTCTCGAATTGACTGCAGTGTTGGTCGGTGGTTCAAGCTTCAGTCTGAAATATCGATTTTCACTTGCTATCATCCAACCCGTGTTAGAAAACACACGTTGAAAGGTAAGACCTTGTTAATCCTTAGCTCATTTAAGTTTAGACTTCTGAGGGTTGTCGTTCGTAGGGGTGCGACAGCTCGTGAACGGAAAAACACATTTTAAACAGATTTGAACAGATATTTCGAAGCTCATATTCTATCCAATCTCTCGTAGCTCTGTGAGTTTTTCAGTATGAATTGACTTACTATTTCCTTCCTATTTCATTTCTACAAAATATGAAGGGGGCAGATACAAGTGTGTCTTCAATGGTGCTGTTAGTGTGCTAGCAAGACTTTGCACCTTGCTAATTTTTTATAGTAGTTTCTTGTTTCATAATGGCTACCGCACCAAAGACGCTTATGCAATTTCTTGTGTTTAATCATCACTCTTTAAAGACAATACTTCATGTTGGTCCCTGAATAGACAGAGATCCAGTATCAGTCAGTCTCAGATATTTGTTCTTTTCCGAAGACAATATTTCTTCAGCTCGAAGTTCAGAAGTGCCAGTCCCTTCCATTAGTTCTTTTGGGGAAGGTATGATAATCTTGATTGAATGAACCTTTCTCCTGAAGTAGAAAAATCACTAACGATAAGTTATTTTTTGTTTATAACTGATATGAAAATGTCATTACGACAATGAACATCATTGTTCAGTTAGAATATTTCTATTTAATTTTCGATTTTACTAGTAGAAAGGTACCGCGTCAACAATCCCTAAAATTGTCAGTTCTCGTCCATTGGAAGAAAAAATTGAATCGATTTTTATTTACGGTGCGACGCGTAACTTTCACGAGACCGAAAGGATTTTCAATGAACGTTTTTTAAATCGTCCTATCTGTAGAAAATATTTAAGGAAACTTGTATCCCAATTCATAACTACCGGTAGTTTACATAACAAAAAGTCCCCAGGTCATCCGTCCATTTCGGAAGAACAGCAAGTGCAAATAATTAATGGGATGGTAGTGAATCCTGAACAGTCTACTTATTCCGTCGCGAATGTTTGTGAGGTGTTTCCTTCTACTGTGTGGAGACTTTTGAAGAGGAATAGCTATCATCCATATAAAATCAAAATGGTACATCAATTGACTGAAGATGACCCTGATCGAAGAACGGAATTCTGCGAAATCATGACGGAAATCATTGCATCCTACCTATCTCCACAATATTGGTTTCAGTGACGAATATACATTTTTGTCGAACGGCAATGTTCATAAACAAAATTACCTTTGTTGGAGTGACACCAACCCTCACGTTTTTCAGGAAACACATCCCCAATATCCAGAAAAAATTAACTTTTGGGCAGGAATATTGGGAATCCAAATTTATTTAACAGAGGAACTGTATTTGAATATACTGGAAACTACTTTTGACCCTCTCATCACCGAAATCGTCGAAGCGAATCCTAAAGAATTCGATATGGATTATGTATTCCAACAAGATGTAGCACCACCACATTACTCCAGACAAGTAAGAAACTATTTAGATACTACTTTTCCCGGTCGTTGGATTGACCGTCGGGGTCCTACAAAATGCCAGCCCGCTCGCCAGATGTGACAACTTTGGACTTTTTCTTGGGCTATTCGAAGCAAAAGGTGTACGAAAGTGAACCTGCTTCAATGTTGGATATACGACAGAGAATAATAAATATTTGTAGAGATATTAACGTTACTGTGTTCGAAAATGTACGGCGTGAAATATCGGATAGGCCACTCATATGTCAAGAACTTCTGAACTGACCTCAAGCTTATTACCTAATATTATGTAGTTAAATGCCAATGTATTCAGGCAACTATTGAAAGTTCCACCATTTTATAGTAGTTGAAGATATTGACATTATATTCTAGGGTTGTAAAGCATTTGCCAGGAGCTTCAAAAATATTTGTCACAAGACCCCCCTTTCTATTTACATTTTTTTCCAGATGGTGCCCATTCACTATCTTAAAAGTTTCATCTGTCAATTTCACTTCAAAATAAAGTGTTCATGCACTAATTTCATTAACCCAAATTTCAATTTTTTGAAATGACTCGTTCAGAAAATAAAAGGGAGGAGGGACATTAAGAAAAAGCACTGTATAACGGTTCAGAAGACTCATTGTTACCCGCGCCAAAACTGCATCTTCTATCATTGATTCTGTTTCTTTTCGACGCCTAAAGCTATTCAATCCAAATAACATGAAATATATCTATCTAAATATACATTTCATTTTCTACCTCTCCCATTGAAGTGATATGAGGATTCAATCCTCTCTCGTTTGATGTTGATTTATTAAATATATAATTTGAATATCCTTCTACTTTTCAAGTACTGGGAGTACTTTCAATCCTAATTAGTCACACTTGCTGACTTCCATCCCTTGTTATTTTATCATGGAGAAAGGGATTTCTCTTCAATTAGGAGGTAGATCAGTTCAAGATATATACTGAAACTGTCGTTAGATACTCAATAATGAAGTACATGTCAGGACAAAGGATTGAATGAAACCATGCCATTTTAACGGAGCTCGAAGTTGCTGGCAGTTTCTTGGCAAACCCCCTCCTAAAGCCTTCTAATTAATGTTTATTAATTATATGACTAAATCGAAGCCAGTCACTCTCGTTTCCGTTAAACATCAAAGGAGCTGCTTTTGTGAATTCGTTTTAACGAGTTGCTGGAAGATGTAATGGGAAATAACTTCAGACCTGGGATTCAGTTTCGGGTATTCTCCCTCTGATATTGAATTGTTGTGAATTAATTTTCTCTTGTTCTCTCGAGCGAGGTTCATTTTTGAATTCTATGTGCATTCATTCCATTCCTTTTATTCAAAATTATTATATACTGCAGTCAACATGAATTTCTTCAAATTGTTCAACTCACTATTTCGTATCCAAAAAAGGTATCCAAAATAGTGAAAACATATACAGGGTGTTCCATTTGAAATAAATTTATACCGAAAGTGTTGCGAACGCTTTTAGTTTCATTCGATAGAACATACTAAAAATCCTAAAACTAACCAACTATCATCGCAGTCTCTATAGTCAACTCTCACAAATCAAGAGAAGTACCCCTTCTTGATCCTGATCCAGCTAGGGGGTCCCAGAAACTATAGCACTAGATCAGATCAGCAAATAAAGAAGGTCTCCAGAAAGAAATGAAGAACTGTTCCAACCCAGCAGGCGTCGGCTTAGAATATTTGTAGCACTAGCCACAGACATTGTTCATTCAGAGGACACCTGATGAAATTATATATAACAAAGACCTCAAAAGCTGTAGGCAGTGAAATAAAGTGACAGAGACCCGTGAGACATTTAGTCATGAGAATAAAACAATTTACAAGGAACCCAAAATCAAAATATGTTAAGAAGTCTCACATTTAAGATAGGAAAAGATTGGAAAAACATTATGGAAATACAGATAAGGTTATATCAGAAATCAATGAAATATTACTATCAAAGCTGCCTGGTTTTAAATCTGGTTCCTGTTGTTCCAGAATTATATTATAACAGATGATATTCTGTATAATAATGAGATGAGAGTTCCAGTTGATAAAGTAAAGAAAATATCTCAAGTAAACTCTTGAATTAATGTATTGATTTAAGACAACTCAACTCACTCTCTTATTATGTCAAAATAATCTCTCAACTACCCATTAACATATACAATGTGAACAAATCGAATAATTTGTTCAATTCCATTTCTTGTTGTAAAATATTCAATTTTGGCTTGAAAAGATGTTCGGTAAATGCATCTGCTACTTGGTGTTCTGATGCTAATTTTTTAATTAAAACAGTTCCATTTAAGTTCCGTTGCCTTACAAAGAAATGTCTTATATGAATATGTTTCGATCGATCATCAATACTCTATTACATTTCATATCCAGTGATTTTTCATATAGTTATTTCAACCAAACCAGTTCATGGAAAGCTTTACTTGCACCTACTATCTCAGCTGTCGTTGACGAAATAGCTACTGAGGTTTGTCGTTGACTGAGCCAAGATATCGCACCGCCAGCATACATACAAATAACACCTGTTGTTGAGCGTCCTGTTATTTCATCTCCTTCATGGTCAGCATCACTAAAACTTCTCAGGCCTTCCACACTGGTTGTTTTGTACGTTATACCGTAATCTGTTGTTCCTTTGAGGTATCGAAGTATTAGTTTTACTTGGGTACAATTATGATTGCTAGAATTTTCTAACGAACTGAAAACAACACTGACTGCACAAGCAATGTCTGGTCTTGTACCTGCCATTATATACATAAGAGCTTCAACTGCCTCTCTGTATGGAAAAGTTGTATGCAAATTCATTTCGGATTCGTTCTCTGATTAAATACAATCCCTTACAATCGATGTTGACGGGTTTACAATCTTGCATGCCAAAGCGTTCTGATACTTCTCTGGTTGATTCAATTGAATGGAACCATCTTTTTTAGTTTTGATTTCTAATCCTAGAGAATAGAAAGTAGGTTTCACTGTCATTTTGAAATCATTCCATAAGTTTTGCAAGAAATTATTCTTCAATGTATCGTTAGTTGTTGCAAGCAACCCATCATCAACGTATATGACCAGGATAATCTCTTTCCATGTTTCTTCATGTATAAACATGGATCTACATCACTGTGCTGGAAATCAAGTTTCTTCACAACAGCATGGAATCGCTTATTCCAACATCTTGAGGCTTGCTTGAGTCCACATAAACTTTTCTGAAGCCGACATACTCGATTAGTACCATTCTCATATCCTTCAGGTTGCTTCATATAAACTTGGTCGTTAAGCTCGCCATAGAAAAATGCAGAAGTACTATCAAACTGGATGAGAGTTATTTTTCCACTAGCAGCAATACTCAAAACGGCTCTTATCGTACTACCTTTTGCTACAAGGCTGAAGGTTTCATCGTAGTTTTCACTCTTCCTTTGTGAATAACTTTTGACAACCAAGCTGGCCTTGAATTTATCTACAGAACCGTCTACATTCAGCTTCCTTTTGTGAACCTATTTACATGAAATTGCTTTCCTACTAGGTGGCAGTTCTTCTATAATCCAAGTTCGATTTTCATTTAAGGATTCAATTTCATTTTCCATTGCTCGAATCCAATGATCTATCTCAGGGCAGGTGTTGGACTCTTTGTAAGTGAGCGGCTCTTGAGGTTCGGTTATTTCACTAGCAACAATCATGGCATAATCATCGAAACGGAATGGTTTTCTGATTGTATATCTATGTCTCAGCTGCTTTTTCATTACAATGTCCTCATCTTCTAGAAATGGATTTTGTTTTGTATTCAGTGTGAGAGACGGTGTATTTTCAGCATCTGTGTCTACTCGTATGTCTTCTTCTGACGTCTCATTTCTCTCAGTAGAATGTACTCTTGCCATAACAGAACTTAATGGTTTATCTTCGTGAAAAATTACATCACAAGATCGTAGTAGCCTTTTAGTTTTTTCACACCAGATATCCATAATCATTCTCATATTCAATGAGTATTCCTTTTATAGCCTCAAGTAAACTCTTGAATGGATGTATTTATTTCAGACAACTCAACGCATACTTTCATTATCTCAAAATAATCTCTTAACTTCCTGTATGTGAACAAAAACAAATTAACAAATCATAAAAATGATGGTTTTTCTACATCAGTACATTTGATACGGTAAATAATTGAATATTGATTACAGTTTCACATTTCGTTGGTTTGAACACGTCTGCTTGTTCTTTTCATATTCATCAAATCGTGTTAAGATAGTAAATGAAATATTAAATAGCATTTTGGTGCACTATCACAAGGTAATATATTGAAATTCCAGGTCTAATATTTTTCAAGATTTGGCAAAGTAGTGATTGGTCGATGTTTTCTTCTAAGATTTCACGATGTCACTGTGGATAACTACATAACATAAAATTTGTTTTTCTACGGATGCTATACAATGTGCCACGTCTCTCATCGCTTTCATACGTTCAAAACGAAAGATTTCTCATGCAATGAGAAATATCTGCCATTACAGTGAGAAATAATTTCTCGGTGTGAGAAATAATTTCTCACTGTTTGTTTAAAGTCCTACGAAGCTGTACCCAGGGTGGAAAACACAATAACCGTCACAAGTGAGCTGTATTGTTAGTCATACTGTACTTAGCTAACAATAAATCAAGTTTTTTTTCTACCACATATATCTTGTCCTTCTAGCATATACTTACTTTTGTGAACTTTTGGTATCGATACCTTAAAGGGAATCCTGGCTATTTGTTTGAATAACGTTAAAATAGAGAGCTAGAAATCGATTCATTTTATTGTTTATTTTCACCCCGAAACATAACCGAATGTGGTTTTGCTCTTTGGGAATTATACAGCTTCCTACAATCACTCATCACAGTGTTTGAATCTTGATCTACCTACTCCTTGAGAGGTTTTCTTCGAATAGTCATCTTTCTTGGATCCTCTATTGCATAATTTCGAGAAATTAGAAGTGTAATGGAAGATCTGGAAGGTAGTAAATAGAACAAGTAACATAATTCATCAAACGAGCATCTCTACAGGATACCTCCCTACACAAATAAGCAGAATCAAGAATAGTAGTGGATAGCTCCATCATTGAATTATGTAGGTACAGACGTGTAATTAACTTATTTATATTTTTTTTCAATACACATTTCTCAATGGAAAATATTTTTTATGAAATAAATACATTTTATGTTCATTATTTATATTCATTTTCAATGTTATCAAAAAATAATAACGTCATCAAGTTTCAGCATCCGGTGAAAAATATTCGTAACAGAAAGGTGTTTATATAATTAAAAAAAGAAAATTGCAACTCTCTATGTTTTTTACCACTTTCAGAAAGTTTCAATTCTCTTTTCTTCATAATGATTTCCCACCACGTAGTAACAGCTATATCCATCAATTTAGTGTTTATATAAAATTTCATCCGATACTTACTTTCATCGTTAGTCATAAGATTTTATTAAATGTTTATATATCTACTGATGTATAAAAACTATGTACGGCAATGATAATGTTTTAATAATACAAAGATCATACTAACAAAAAATTGAAAATACTTATTGAATTGACTAACAAACTCAATTAACAATGTTGAAAGTATTTGATACTGCATACGTGATAAAGTTGTATAATTCATTCAAGGGAATATGCATATACAAAATATATAAGCGGACAAGGAGGGTTACCTTTAAACAATAATATCTGAATATGATTATGAGTAAGAGAAACAATAAAACTCTGAATATTTTTTTACATATGAATTGAACAATTGAAATGAACTAAAAATTTAAAAAAATTCAAGCCAAGTTACTACACAACGGTCCAATTGTTGGTATCCACAATCATCTTCCGGATGATATCTGAACTATTCCCCGAGGGATGACTATATATATATAGGTCATTCGAGTGCTTTCAGATATCCCCTCTTCCCGTTTAGCTGGAGTTGACTGTTTTCCGATGACTATGGTTTTCCATATGTTGCCTATCTCTACGCTGGCTTGACTTCCGACAATCTTCTGAAAGTACCACTAACTGTGGTACTTTCAAGTTCAATAATCAATATTCATCGCATACAAAACTTCATCAATAATTTTGATAGTTTAATTTTTCATTAAAGTTTGTAGATGAGGAACTCTGGATGATACAGGATGTTGTCGGACCTCAAACAGAATGGCCCAACTATCTTTCAGAGGTTTTGTTTTCATATTGAAAGATTGAAAATATGCTCGATTTTATTTTCAAACAGGAACAGAGTTTCAATGGAAATCCGAAACCATAATGTTGCAAACAAATAAGGATCGCTTCCCTCGATCTGAAAACGTTCTCAATAATAAACAACGAATTTCATTCCTTTCAAATATAACCTCAAACCAAATCATTGTCCCCGGATGATATTTCTGCAAAAACGTGCCTGGGAATTTGATTTACTTCGTCTTGTGACACGATAACAACGTATCAAAAGTCATATGAAAACGAGTCGTTCCATATTCCCGTCTGTTCTCTTCTTTTATGGTGTGTTTCGTTTATTGGTTTAGCCGTTATTGCCGATTCGCACCCCGATGTTGATAAACAGACCCTCGAACCCTTCTAAACGCCTTTACCTTCATCTACTTGGGATTCAGATCGGCGACTTGTCAGAAAGTATAAGAGGATTTTCTCACCCTCTCCCATCTCGGCCCACTTATCCCTGATGGCGGGAAGGATTTCCTTCAGTTCGTCCTTTGAAAAATGTATGCTACTTATAGGATATATTTATTTTGCGTTTTCGTGTGCACATTCTCCTATAGAAGTTTTTTCATGACAAGAGTTCTTCAGGACCCATATAAAATATTTACGAAATGATAAGTGGGTTTTTTTTCAATTATTATGAGAGTACTGCAATATTTTCTATTTAGAATACGATATTCTCACCAGAACAAATATTCTGTTCCTCGACTCGTTTTTCACTAACCAAATAATTATCAGGGGATGACTTATTTTGCAATATTCTCTTCAAATATTTTTTTTAAATAAGCTCAAAACAATAACGAAAGAAAAATTATTATTATTGTGAAAAAAGTGACGGGCGCTTGATATACAAAAAATATGTCACAAAGCGCCCACGCTTTTTTCACAATAATTCAAGTATTTTTCATTCGTTATTGTTTCGAGCTTATTTAAAAAAATATATTTTTAACTCTTTAGTTCGATGTTCTTTAAAATCGTGTTTTTTAGTTTTCTTAAACTATATTTATTTTCCACTTTTTAACTTCGCATTCTTTAAAAACGTGTTTTTTAGACTTTTTAAACTATATTTATCTTAGTTTTGGGATCAATCAGCCGTATATTGTTCAGAAAAACTACCATTGATATTTTCCGATTCCGGAGAGGGAGAATGAAAATCAGCTACCAAGCCCAAGGCAGCGGGCGAGCAAAAGAGAGTTACAAATAAGGCAGCAGGCGCGCGTGTAAATGAAAAAAATACTTTTTTCAAATGCAGAAATACATGTAATGTGAGTTAGAATTATATCAAGGAGGTTACGTACAGCGCCATCTGCCTGCAAATAGATCAAGCATTAATGTCGATAATTCTGTCAAATACAGATCCCGATTATTCAGACGGGGATAAATATGAAATGAAAAGGAGAGTTACGAACAAACAAACATAAATACAAACATACATACAGGTGAAGCTAATGAAAACGTGTTGAAAAGGAAAATGATGAAGTTTCTTGATTAGTAATATGAGCTTTTTTACGAAACTGCGAGTTGATCACAGGTTATTTCTAGGGAAAACAAGAAACTCCTCAACGTGTTTATCTTCATTGTCATCATTATCATCATTCACCGTTCAATCTACTTGGATTACGGCTTGAACAAACAAAGTGACCCATACAAAGATAGATGCGTGATCGAAGCATGATCACGCACATTTGCATCTATTGGGTAAAACTAACAAGCTTCCTGACGCTGGCCAACCAGATTCAACTGCAATCGGCTGGCGAAATTCATTTTTACAGTGTCATAGTGATCAGTTGCGCCTGTGGGGTGTAGATACATGTACCGTTGTGGTCTGATCACTCTTACGGTATTGTCTGTCGTACCTCATCTATTTCTACTTTTTTCAATGGACTACTCACTCAGTACACTGAACAAAAGTGTGCATGGCCACAAACTTCGACAATTGAAAATATTCGAATGGTACACATACATTTCTTGTTTTAATATCTGAAATAGTTGATTAAGGTTGATTAACAGTAGAGTAGAACAATAAAAAAGGGGATTAACAGAGGTTTGCTCCACAAATGATTTTCATATTGAAAAATAGAGCTTAAGACACAGTTTTCGGTAAACGACAGTAAACCATAGTTTAAAAAATTCTACATATGTATCTCTTGTGTATCGAAACAGTTGTATTACAAGAAACGGCATATGTACATAATATCTTGATTCATTATCGTATATTTGATTATATCGTATTAACAGTATATTAGTTACCTCATTCCATGTTTGACGATGAAGAAAAAGTTGTTTAGGGATCCCGAAACCTTGAAAAAATAATATTGAAATCAACAAGGTGTTTCAATATCAGATGATGTCCCGAAAAATATATTTTGGTTCAATTTGTGTTGTTACTATTATAATGTCTTTTTCAATTCCTATGATTTCAAAGGATGAGATTTCCATTGTAATAACACCAGACGGCGACTTTGTTTCTGATGAATATGCTTGTAGTTACCTACTTTTTCTGAAAACATTCAGTTTCAGAAAACAGTCATTGATGTCCAAATGGAAGTGCTACTTCATTTCGATTTATGTTGATCTAACCAAAAGCAATTACTTGAATGTTAATTTCGAAATAATTATTCATTGATTATGCTGACACTTATCTGGAATGCCTTCAGAATTTCCAATCTAGACGAAGATTTAAACGTGATTAATTATGAATAATTCTGGACAATATCTTTAACATACCTGTAAATCCCCTAGACAGCCATTGTTTTTCTGTTGCAGTCATTACTGTTGACTTTTTTGGATGACAGGGGTTCTATAGTTTATTGATCATTTGGCAAGAACGTATTTTCGCAGGTAGATCCTAATTTATTTCATTTTTCTGTCATACTTCATTTTAAAATATCTGTTTTAGCCTGACTGGCGTTTAATTCTGGTGAAAATAACATTTTATATGATATGATTCGTTTCCGGGTTTTGCTGTAGTTTTCTTTGGTCATAATTTCCAAATGTTTCGACGGCAACTGCGGCAGTGGCTTGGTCGAATTTCTCTTCGTATTTCAGTTGACGCGACATGCAGAGTACTTCGACCACGCCAATGAAGATGACTGCCGCAATTGCAGTCAAAACGTTTGGAGACCATAACCAAAGAAGACCACGACAAAACCCGGAAACCAACCAAAACATTTTCTGCAATGTTATCTATTTTAGTTTTTCCCACAGTTTCTTTTTTCTAACTAGAGAATCAACAAAACTCTAATAAATATCACTATTCATCAATGAAAATGAGGAAGGAAGATGAGTCCTTGAAACCGAAACAGTTTTCTGGATTATATGCCATAAATGTAATACATACAAAAAAATAAGTGAAATAATCGGAAACACTTACTGAACAAAAGTCTTTTTTTGATGATGATTTCCTTACAGAGTTTTCAAATTTCGTAATCTGAAACAAAAAAAAATAGAGAACTTTATACAGATGTAGAAAGGAAAAACTGACATTCTACCATGGTGAGTCCAACTCAGTGTTAATAATCAGTATATTATCTTCAAGATCAAGATCAAACCAGTCATACTTACCAAATTATTCTTATTTATACCATAGATACCACTTCTAGGTACCTGCGTCTTTCTTAAGTGTCTTAAATTAATTTCATAATATTGCCTTATCTACTAGTCTTAAATTGATTTAAAATGTGTCCTTATTTAACAGTCAGGTAAGATCAATAATTAAAATATTATTTCAACAAGCAATATAAAATCAATTTCACAATATTGCCTTATCTATCAGTCTTAAATTAATGTTACAATGTGTCCTTATGTAATAGTCAGGTAAATATAATAATCAAAATATTATTTTAACAAGCAATATAAAATCAATTTCACAATATTGCCTTATCTACCAGTCTCAAATTAATTTTACAACCTGTCCTTATGTAATAGTCAGGTAAATCTAATAATTAAAATAGTATACTACTTATACACATTGTAAAATTAATTTGAGACCAGTAGATAAGGCAATATTGTGAAATCAATTTAAGATATTTAAGACGCAGGTACCCAGAAGAGGTATCTATGGTATAAATAAGGTAACTTTGTAAGTATGAGTAGTTTGATCTTCCTCTTGAAGATGATCACTTGGTGATCGAAACACGTGTCGAGGTGTTTGAATAACGGTTTGGTGTTGGAAAAAAAACCCCAGTAATATTCATTACTACACCAAAGGTTCCAAACAGTTCATCACAAGTTCAAAGATGAAGATCAATTGTAAAACTTGTATATTGAAATATTTCAAAATTGTTAATACTCATCGTGTTGAAACCAGCAATTCTTTCTACTCCTGTATTGAAAAAATCAATTCTGAGAATAACCAACATATTTTTCTTCAACTAACCATACATCACATCGAATATCCACCTTCATTTGTTTTTCAAATTTAATGGATATTGTCGTGCGCTGGTGGTTATTTTCAAGTTATTGTACATTTTCCGATATGAACACATACATTACTTCAGAATATGAATTTTATTCAACTTAACACCTTTTAGCTTGGTGTGTGTAATGGAATTGAAAATTTCCTCATTCGTTTCAGCATGTTGATTGACATGCCACTATATTTTCTCTCGCTTGAGTTTCTGCTGATAAAACTCTAATTGCAAGGCGTTTTCGAGAGTGTCAAAATGAAGGATTGGAAAATAATTATACTTGAATAACCGAGGAAACTGGCTGGTCATGAATAAGGTAAAGAATGACTCCGGATGTTGGATGGTATTAACTTTTCTGTTAGAAATATGTAGCGCTGTTATGGTTACCCTTGTATGATATGGGATATTTTTCATGGTTTTTTTTCTGATACTAGACAAGAAAATTAGGGACGAAAATTTCGGAAGGTTAGCAAGATATCCTAGTCAATGAAAAAAATCCGTTAAATGGAAAGTTATGTATTTGATGTCTTTTTTTAAAATATCGCTACCAAAAACAAGTATTCAAATGATTGAAGTGATCAGAAAATCGATTGAAATATTTTCCGTCAGGCATGACATAAGTTGATATTTTACCGGACTCTGGATAAATTCCAAAATTGATTGAACTGAGTCGATATGCTTATTAATCTCTATTATTTCACTTTTATGTCACCTTTTGGCCACTCCTTGCATTTTATAATAAACGAAGATGGATCATTTTTGTCAAAAATGAGTGCTGATATAAATTTTGTGAAAACATTCCATCCATTGTCATTCTTGACAGTGACACTGACATAAAGTTGAGAATATAGTTACCGTTATAGTGGGAATGAGTTGACAAAAGGTTGAGCACCTATTTCTTGTCTGTATTTGAATGATATATCTTTTGATCGATGAACACGCCGAAAAGAATTAGTTGAATGACCCGCAAGGTCACCCGATTTAGGTTCGTTACATTTCCTGTAAATAATTGGAAGACCATAACTCGTAAAACTCAACCAGTATATCTAAATGATTTACGTCAATACCTTATTGCCGAATACCGGAACCGAAATGCCTCAATGCGTCCGAAGCCTCTTTGAGGAAAACCTGTATTCCTCTACGGAAAATACATTATCAGCAACTGAAATGATTTTTGATGGGTGGACTTTTGGATGTTATTTATTTTCATAACACCACTCCTTGATACGGACAACACTTTAAAACTGTACTTACAAGAAACTATTTTTTCTCTCACAAAAATAAATATTAATATAACCTCTTTTCAATTTTATTACTAAAACGAAGCCTTCAACTCAACTATGTTGGTCCGTCGTCTTACTTCAGAATAACCTCGTAAAGCTCGGTCCGGCTAGTCTAATGAAATGTTATATTATCCCCTGCTCGGGACGAAATCTGTTCGATGTTCACAGTTGGTACCACAAAAAGTGTAGATGCCTGTAAACCCCAGCAAAATGGATAGTCCACTTCACAAGGCAGAAACTTCTGAATGGATTGACTCCAGTCACAACCACCTTCGACTTCATTTCTTCATCAGTCAACTACGACTTGCTACATACACGTGAATTGTCCGTAGGACATAACAAGAGAAGATAGCAATTGGTTCACACATGTGTCAAACAGTATCAGAATATTTACCAGTGCATACAACTGCATAACCAGCACAGAGATATCAGATTACTCATGGACCTTTACGACGATGTTTCAGGCAGAAAACTACGCCATTGATTCATGTGTGATACGCCAAGCTACTTTGAAAGCACTTGGCTCTCACTTAGCAAAGTTCTGAAATGGTAGTGCCAAAAAATACTACCCAATAGGGAAATTCAACAAATATTTTCTAGTTTTGATTACTGAACACACTGACCAAGAAGGTGATGAAACTGCTTACTTTCTTGCAAGGAGTGGCATTGCGAACAGTTTCGACTTTGCCAAACAAATAAGTATCTGAAATGCAAGAAAAGTTCCAGAATTGTTACAAAATCTATAAGAACTGGTCCATTTCCAGGCATTTATATCCTTCGAAGCATAATCAAAATCACAGCTTCGTCTGAATCATCATATGAAGACACTTGTACTGTCAGAAGACAGTACGTGCTACTCCCATCTCTGTTGGGAGATGCAGAGCACATACTCTGAACCTGCCCCTCCGCGGACCGAATCAGGTTTTTAGTGTTTGGCAAATTTTCTCTCTTGCCATCTGTATAATCATCTGTGCACTTTCAATATAATTACAATAAATTTCAAGAAAACCTCCTATTATTTTAGAACATCCAGTGCTTTACACAAATATTTCGCACTTCTGTATTATTTCATGATAACTTGTTAAAATCCCTTTGAACTCTGGAAATAAATATAAAGCCTGTTTATAATCGCATTCAGCTTTTTTTCGCAGAAGCAGCTTTTCCCTGAAAGCTAGATCCAGCGAATATAATAAGATGATATATTATTCCCTGGTCGGGACACAACTTTTCCAGTGCGGCTTTTCCTACCTGTGTGCCGCTATTTTAATAAATGCATATTTTTAAATTTCTTCGATGACAGCTCCTCCCTTGGTAGTTTACGCGTTTGTGAAATCTGAGCATTGTTTATGGTATCCTCTCAGAGAATTATTGCTTTCTTTCTTGCCTTTTCTCCGCAGATGGAGTTCTTATCCGGAATGAAGTCGTGCGCAGAATTATTGGAAGTGAGATTCGTATCTATTGGGAATTTTTTACCGTACTCGTAGATATGCGAAAACGCGCTTGCTGTATTCATAAATATAGTAAGTCTCCGATTGGAAATATAAGAAAAGCATTCTTTTAGAATGTTTCAGAATTAGGCGGACAAAGCATGCCACGTTAATAATCTATGAGGTAGAATATTTAGTTTATGGATATCAGACGTTTAGGCAATACGTGTTGAACTTATACCTATCTTCTTATTGTAGCTTTCGGAGTGGAATTATTGAAATGATTAAATTCTGCGGATAGATCAAGAGGCGAAATGAGCTTGATTCGGCACTATGTTTGGTCCACTGATCTGAGTATTTGTAGTAGTATTCGTATCGTAGTATTCCGAGACTGAATAAAAACATTGGTTGAGTAGCATTTGCTCTTTAAAGTTATTTGGCAGAGAGTTGAAAATATGGTAATCAACAGAATTCATTTTTGGTCTGGTCAAACGATAACGGCATGTTCTTACCTTGTCCACATTTCTTTTGAGGTGTTGCTGTATGTCAGACTGTTTCTCTAGCAACTGAGCATTTTTTCTGATTTCGAGTAGCGTCTGATGAATAAATAATGTTGGCAACGGCATGATACGTAATTTTTTAAATATCTAATGGTCTACAGTGCTCCCGGAAACCTGCACTTGCCAGTATTCTTACAGCTTTTTTTCTGTAGTTTGAAAATTTTCATCAAACCAGGAGAGATCCTATTGTTACTATGTGGTAGGACATCGTTATGAAGAATGAGAAATGAAACTTTCTATGTATTACGTTACGTATTACGTTACTGCAGTTTTATCCTATAAGGACATTTTCAAACGAATACAATAAACTGAGAATAATAGAAACTATTAGCCCTTATATATCTAAACACAACTGAAGGATTTAACAGATGTACTCAAATTTAGTACCTGCATTTTGTTTACACGTGACAATTTTGGTACGCTGATTTGATCATTTAACAGGTTCCACCCGCAATTTTTATGCTTGTGAATTTCCAAGGATTCCAAATTTTTGAGTTTGCCTTTCCTAAATAGTGTAAAATCTTAGTATCGTTTAGATTCGGGAACTTGTGGTTGCAATCCAAGGGATGCAAGGGATTTAAAAACGTTTATTCATTGTTAACTAGTCTGAAGGACTAGGACCGTTTTTGGAAATTTCGACCACATTGTCCCACATAAACACTATTACACTCCTGACACTTGAGCTTATAAACTCTAGATTTTTTTATCTTGTCCACTTTATCTTTGGCATTGAAAGTGAATTTGGATAACCTGACGTGGTCTGATTGCTACTTCAACATTGTTTTTTTTTTAATCCGCAATCGTCTCTGTTCTTTTACCAAAATTTAGCCAAGAAAGCAGCTGTACTAAGAATTTTAGGACCCAGTGGCACCCACGGCCTGATGACTTCAACAATTACGGAACTAGTCCTGGCAGAAGATCTGAAAATTTGCCTGGAGTCATTCGGAAATACTGGAAAAGTTTCTCCTCGTCTTCCCCCAGGTCGTTGAAAAGATGATGAAACTCTCCCAGATTTGCCCTCTTTTGATTAATGGAATGGACCACATCTTTCTTTTTGTGACTATTTTCTTCTGCATTCAATAATGCGGCCACTATAATGACGACTTCTTCGTCAGAATTGCTAGTGATAGACATGTTTCTGTCACCGCTCGATGTCAATTGAAATTTCCTTGAAATTGAACAAAAATCACCTTGAGTACGCTGGTTGTAGTTCGACAAGTGGGCGATGCTACTACACGTCGCCATCAGATAACGGACAGCGCCGTGTTGTGCTGGGCAAGTAGACGATAAGCTTAAAACATAAGCATGTCGCCTCAAGCTTAAAGCTTAAGCTTGTCGCCTACTTTTCCGTATATTTTTAAAGGTAACGCCTGACACTATGCTGTCAACTGATGGAAATGCAAAACAGAGAGACAGAAACTTCCCAAACACGTATGATCAAGTTGATGTTGGCAAGCGCTGGCCGGCGAGGCGCTCACTTGGCTAGTCCGTCATAGCACGTACCGTTATTTGCCGGACAGGATCGAAGAGTTGGAATTCTTTTCGGCGGCGGACGCTCTTGGCTGTGCCGTACCGAGCTAGTGCGGGGTTGTCCATTCATTTTCATTGTTCCAATCCTAAACGTATTTTGACGGGACGGACCTGTGTGCTGTGCTGTGCCGTGCAAGTGAGCGACAATCTTTATGAATCTGGTCAGTTGGTTGAGATTGGTTCGAAGGTGTGAGTTATGAATCAATTTGGCGGTAAAGTCATTGATGCTTGTTTCAGTAGTCATAAAAAAATTGAATAGGTATTATTACTTGACTAGTGAAGGTGCTGCGATTCGAACAAAATTGAATAATGATCTATCAAAACTTGATATGACTTAAATATTTTCGCTGGCTGAATAACCTTGAAACCCACGAACGTGAATTTCAACTAACGACATTAGTTGCAACTGTGAACATACCTTCAGATGAATTCCTTTGAATTAATTCTGATGAAATACCTCATACAATTCAATGATGAGAGTAGTATAGGGGTTCTTCCAACTGCGTAATAGGCGACTCCCAATTCCTCGCACAGAGGGAAGGAAATACATCCGAATTCTCCAGCCAAACTTCATTAAATATTTGTTTACCGGATACCGATGTTCCACAGCTAATATCTCGTTTGGAATCGCGGAAACATGGCCAAATTTCAATTAGTGAAAAATTTCATAGGTACATAATCTCCCGAGACAGGAGTTGAAGTTTTATCTGTTTTTGATGTGGTGTTTTTGTCCCAGGGGTGCAATTTGTAATTTATTATTGATATTTCGTTTACATTTTCCGCAGTTGGGAAATTAGGGTCACCGTCGAAGGAAAAAGGCGAAATGGAAAATTTATCGAAACGAAACGAATTGAGGTGAGAAATTGAATTCCCACTGGAAATATTTTCACTCGAATTTATGAGTTGACTTACGACAGAGACTGTTTTTGTTTTTTGGCGAGAAAAATAGAATCAGCAATCTGGAGCGATTTTCCTTGTGATTTTCGTTTTACGATATGTACTCCATGGAAACAGTATTATTTGGTTTCGATAACGGACACTAGGCGTAATTTTTACATAATTTCCATAAAAAAATATAATTCATCTATTAATTCGTTAATTTTACTAATATCCATCACTCCCCCTCAAAATAATTTATTGAGCTCACTTGTACAAATTTTTGTCGATCTCTTCTGGGAAAACTTGATATGGGTGTGAACAAATAAATTATTTTAATTTGCCCCTGTAAGTTACTGTGTGAACTCAATATGTTTCTCGAAAGATGAATACAATTTTCATCAGTGAGATTATGTATCATGTACCTATACCTAAATCGTCAAGTTTTCTCAATAAAGTCGCTTCTTCTAGAAACATAATTTTTTTTTGGAATTTGGATTTATGTAGCAGTGGAATTATCAAGCTTATAGCAGTTCGGTTACTTTTAAAAGTAATTTACAAAGAGTTATCGACGGTGTTTCGAATCATCTTCCAAAATGAATGCAAATATCGATTATTCAAACGAAGTTCTTATGAAATTATTTA